>DWKA01002175.1:0-11058 GCA_018249155.1 Panoquina ocola ocola
AACTCCTAGCACTTGTAGTTTCTGAGATTTCGTGATGAGTGAGTGAGTGAGTGACCTTTCGCTTTTATATATATTATTTTTAATATTTTTAATTTAATTTTGATAATTTATTTGAACTCTTTGACTATGATAGATTTTATTAAAATAAAAAATAACGTAAACATTATTTCCGTATTTTTGACATGTCCAACACCAACTATTTACATAGCGGACAAAAAAAATTAAGAAATAAATGGGAAGAGGGAGGAGAGCATAAGACTCTTACTTACTAAAACCACGCCAAAGCTTAACTTTAAAAGTTTAAAGCTTAAGGTAGAACATTAGAGTAGACATCCGAATTCCAAGGAGGGTATTTAGGTATCGATTTCGGGTACTTACGTGCAATATTAGTATTAGCCAGATTAAATACATAAGTACCTATTATATTAGCTCCATCAGATTAGGCAATGTGTCTTGAATTTACCAAATAACTAGTAGATATAGATAGGTAATTATTATAGTCAGTCAATAGGTACTACTAATCATACTTTATCCACCTACTTACAGTACTTACGTACTAGTTATACAATTTACTTTGAATTTTAAATTGGTATTCTGCTGTTTTATTTTCAACGTTATCAACATACGATAACGGTATGTAGTGAGTGTGTTTGTGTTTATATCTTCGTATTATTGAACGAATTGTTTTATTCACGGTTACTGAACGTTCTGAATGTTAACGGGTACTCACGATTCGTAATATATTTTACCGATATTTCGACTTAATCACATGGATCATGATCATGGTCCTAACATGAATACCTGTGAAAAGCCCCTTACATTCAAAATCTATTGAACAAAACAAAAGCGAAGAATTTTATAACCGTTACCGCTGGTATGTGGCAGGAGTCTAAAACAAAAAAAAAACTTTTATTTTTTAAATTACGAATTGCATTTCGGCATATTTCGGTGACCTACATCGGGTTCACAACGAATAAAATAAACAGGTCGAGCGCGGCGGCCGGCCACTACCTATGTGATGTGTACTTGTGTTGTGTACATGTAGATACGGATGTGAATTGTGACGGCTGTGAGCTGAACGGCTGACGTCCCGTCCCGTCCACCCGATTCCAGTACATATACGCGAACATGAGTAATCAATAAAGTACGTACATAATATAGTTAGGCGCTATACTATGTATTACCTACGCAGCGCTCTGAATAAGCCAAGCGTGGCCCAGCTCCATCTATTCTATTCATTCAGGCGCACTAGACTATCTATAGTATTTGTTATTTATGTTCACAGTAATGGTTTAATACGTTTCTATTAATACTCGTCCCGTTGTTGTTACATTGTGTGGAAATATACCTGCCTAAAGCTACCTAAGTTTTTCTTTGAGTATTTTTTTCTTAATATATTTTTTAATCAAAATGATTAATATAACAACGCAATAACAGCCACATAAATATGTATTTATAATATTCATTATAATAATTTATCGAAATATTTGTAGTGTTAACTACCATGAATAGATAAAACGAAATATAAATTATCGATTGCCATATCGATTAATAACCATAGATCTCAGATATTGTTGTCTACTGATTTGATTTCAGCTGTCTCAGCTGTCTGTCAGTGACATTTCGTCTTTTGGTGAATCGTGTTGTTGTATTCACAAAATGTGATGAAATATTTTCTTAATTTTGGCCTTCGTGGTGTCCTCCTTATGTAACGTTATAATAATGTTTGAAATCATATGGATGCTATGCCTTCTTGAATAAATAACACCCATGGGAATTCTATTTATACGTGTAATTGTAATTGGTGCTAAATATTTTTTGTGTAACGATGGTCTCGACATTGCAACTTCAAGAAAAATATAACAAAAGTTCGTAATATTTTGAATTCCGAAGCGGTTCATTGTGTTCTTATCATCTTGATGTACTTAGAATGGCATTTTCCTTTTACAGTTCGAAAAAACTTCTGCTTTTATTTGGATATTCCAGAGCCTGCCCTATCAAGATCTATATCTCAAAAACTTCTAAATATGGGATTGGTATGTTCATTATGTATTTTTGCCGCCAAAATAATAATTTAACACAATATCTATTAAACGTTGCAACTTTTTTGGTTAGGTATGTATAAAGATTATGAAAACAAATTAAAAAACCCAATAACGTTACCCTAAAACCTTTGGAAAGTACTATAGACGTCAGTGTTTGGTGTGACGCTCTGAATTTGGTCACATTACGTACGTTCTGATCTACGCATTACCGAATAGTTTAATGTATTCAATTTTAATTTTGTTAATTCAAAAAAATTGTTTGCCCGTTTCAGAATAATCACACATTTAATATTCGCTATTTACTTTAAAGTACATGTATTTATTTATAATTTGCTATATTAATATGCAAAATTAGACGCTACTTGTCAATATTTCATTGCCAATGTTAAAAGAAACGCAATTGTTAAACCGACCAATAGAAATCATTCCCCCTTCCATACGATAGCAGCGCCGCCAGTGAAAGAGACACAAACTAATGCAAAATATCTCCATCTTGTGTGACAGATTTGTGTTTGTTGTTACTTTTTCGATTTTACTGTAGAAATGTATATAAAAGATAATAAAAAGTATTAAAACCAACTCGTAACTAATGCAATATTGCGTGCTACATTCGTAAACGTGGATATTTAAAGTGTGCGTTGTGATTCGTGGTAAATCTAGCAGTGACGAAGTGCCCGTCTCAGTGACTAGTATATAGTTACTTATTTTTGTGATAAGCGGAGCGCGGGGGCCTCGCGGACGGCTTTTGTGTAAGTATAAATGCCGTTCATTACCTACACCTGCGGACTGACACATTCATTGAGTCAGAATTGTTTAGAAAACAGTTTAAAACATAGTTGTCTGATGGCCTGTTGGGCGCGTAGCTAGCGTTCGATTTTAGGTCATCTTTTGTATGCTCGCGTTAGAGCCGCCGTCGCAGCACGAAATGCAACGGGCCGAGGCCGCGCGCCGCGCTCGATCACGCTGCGCTGCACCGTATCCATTTAAAAGCCGTTTGAAATGTAGTTTTCTTTGGCCTACGCGTGTGTATGCTTAATTTTTGACAGTTGATATTACCGTCGTAAGGGCAAGGCGATGTGGCTCGTAAGGGGAAGACGTTAGGGTCGAAATTAGGATGTCGATCGGGGGTTGTGTTATTTTTTTGCGCGGGACGGTTGGCGCGAGTCGACGGTGCTATGAGTCGGGCCGGCGGCGTCCGCTCGCGATCGGGGCTCGTATTTCGAGGAAAACTCGGCGACTGTGCCGTGTGGTCGTGTCGGTGTCGCGTTAGCCGCTCGCCGCGCTTCTAATGAGCGATTTCCTAGCGACAGTCGGTACCGTAGCGCCGCGACCGCCGGCCAGTGCCCGCCGCCCGCCGTGGTTGCATCACGCACCACGTATCGCGCTATTATACCGCCCGTATTTGTGACTTTCACATTGTCCTCTCCAAACAACACTCGTTTTTCAACAATGTCGAATGACAATTCTAATTAGAGTTGCCAGTACATAATTTAGGGTAATTAATTATATTATGTGTATAATTTTTTCGCATCTTGCAACATTGATGTTTCCAAAACATCTGTTTAAGGTTATATAGAATTCATAAAGAATGCTCCTCCACTTTATTATAATTTCAACATGATAACATGTTTTGTTCCATCCTCTTTATTATTGTAAATTATGTTAATTTAAGCATTGTAGTCACTACAACAAATTGAGCCACAGGTTTCACACAACAACTAATAACAACTTTAATTGTGTTTATAGCACAATACATAAAATGTAATTAGAATAGGAGCTAGCATCAATAACATTCTTTAATATTACTATGTTCGAACAATATGCAGAACATCACATTGCCAATTCATAAGTTCCAAGTCTATCATTATATTTAAATTGGTCAGAGTATGACAAGTTAAAACTGATATTGTATTAGCATTATATTTAGTTTAGTATCGATATTTTACAATGGAAAATTTTAATAAAAAATTCAATTATATAATTTTACACATTTTTCATTTAAATTGAGAATTATCAAGATTACCATTTATTACAAAAAATTACACTAAATTTTAAAATTTTAAATTATATTACACTTCATTAAAAATCTTTAACTGTGATTAGATTGAATTTTAAATGTACTTTATGCTGCAAAAACATTCATTTTCTTAGAATGTTATTGACTTGTCATGCCATTCCTTAACAGCGTTAAAGTATTTTAACCTACTAAGAAATTATACCCTTATATGAAAATTTAAACTACATACATAGAATTCATCCTAATTTGGTAAGACTAGTTTGTATCTGTTATAGCATTCTTTAAAGCAGTAAATGTAGTATGGAGCTACATTTTTTTTTTATTTATTATTTTATTTTTGTGATGGTTCAGTTTAATGTTGCCACTTAAAATTTAATTATTACAGAAAAAACACTTAATATACATTTCTTTTTATGCAACATTGATATTAGCAGTATCAGGTATAAGATTATTTAATATACATCTACCAGGCAGAGATTTTATTTTAAAATTTACTTAGTTCTGAACATTTAAAAACAGTTCTCTGACTTAAAAATATTGTGGAATACTCAAATATGGACAGTTAGGCATACAAAAGGTTTGTAACCTTTATTATGACTGTATCGAAGGAAGCAAATCAGATTTCTTAGGCTCACAAGGCCTGGATTTTTTAATCCACAAGAGAGTTCAGTAATGGCCTAGTAAATTAGAACTCTTATAGATGGTTAAAACTCTGTATATACTAAATGACATACAAATACCCCCCATGGTATGCCCATGCAAAATGCTAATCTACGTTTCACGCTGACTTACACACCCACATAATTAGGAACACATGAACATAATGTTAGCTGTAGTGCCTGTAGTGGATGCTAAGTTTTCCTATGGAATAAATTCATTACATTTTTTTCTTTCTAACATCCTGTCAATGAGCATATAAACTTGTTGCACAGCGTGAGGAGTACTGCCTGTCGTCGCGCGTGACGCACGTGGTCGGCGGGGCGGGGGCGGGGGTGCCGCGATGCGCGCGGCGTGACGCGGCCCGCGCCCGCGCCGATGCCATGCTCGAGCGGCTGCGAGCCCAGCCGCGACCGTACGTGCACCTCACTGTGCAGAAGGTACGGGCTTGGTCGAACTTTGCTAGGGAAACCTTCTAGAGTAAGGAGATAGAGATATGATAGATATAGAATGAAATCTTCAGTATGCAACTCAATTGTGTTATTGTGAAGACATCACTGTGCAGAAGGTTCAGGCATGGTAGGACTTTGCTAGAGACACCTTCTAGAGGAAAAGAGATATAAATGTAATCGACAAAGGATGAATTCTCCGGTGTGCAAGTCAATTGTAATATTCCACATAGCATCATGTAACAGACTTAATTTTTATATAACCATGCACTGTTTGTACTTTATATTCACTAGCAATTATGGTGCCTAGTTTTAATTGGCCCTTTAGGTATCAACCATCTGGCATTTGAAAAGTATATCAAATGATTATAACAAATGGTGACAAAAACAAAAATGTTAGGTATATACAGTATATTGTACAGTCAAATTGGTTGGGGCAATGTCATGTAAATTACGTCAAGTTTGTGAGTTAGGATAGAATGAATTTTGTGATGACAATTGGGAAGTGACAAATTCAGCCATAGTCTATTAGTGGTATGATGACTGATATTGGCAGAACTCTAAACATTTGTTGGCTAAGAATAGTTACAATTGATCTGAATAAGACATGAGAATTGATTTATATGACATAGTTATTTTAAACAATCAGATAAGAGGTTTAACTTGCAAGTTTCAATGAGTGGTGTTTAAATTAATCTTTCATTATTTGTTTACCTGATAGCTTACTAAGCGAAATTATAGTTATGAAATAACAAGTATGGTTTAGCTGAGTTGCTTATTTTGTACCAAATATTATGCAAATGTTATGAGTCATGTAATAAATTCTTAGTAAACAACACCCCAATGTTTGATGTTTACTGAATGCTATTCAGCATTTTAGACAGACAATATTCATGCATTAGAAGTTTATGTGATACAGTTGCTATAATGGTTTTGGCTGTTGTTTTTCCATCAAATTATATTAAACTATATTTAAAAAAACATCTAATTGCATGCAACTTATCAAGCAAGATCGATAACATGTCTTGTCAACATAGATTATATTTTAACATAAGCTTTAAATTTTCTACTAATGTTTGAGCTAATACCCATTCTTTCTTCGCATTTTATACATTATATATTCTTACAGCATATTCATTAATCTTTCAGGCTATAAGTCTATTGGATAAACTGTATGACACATTCTTCAAGGCACCGCGTAAACCTCATATCAACCTCTTCAGTAAACATTTTATCAAGATTGAATTTTTGGACAAGTATGGACCAATATTCTTCAAACATAAACATGTTACTTTCCAATATGAACTGTGATTATTAAAATGTGATCATTCACTTTCCAGACCATGCCGGCCCGTTTTTAAAGAGTTTGATGAATGGCCCCAGATATCACTAGAGCCTGATCCTTCAAGGGAGAAAAAAGAAAAGAAGGATTCATCCGACATACAAATAGTTAATACAATTACACATAACAATAATAACATACCTCAAAAGTGAGTATTGAAATTAAAAGTAAGTAATCATTTTGATTTAATACATGTTAACCTGTAATAGTGTCTTATTAGTCTTATTATTGTTTTAGAATGACGAGAAGAAGTAGACCTCGAATAAAGGAAAGGGAAGAGAAGGAGCAAAAAGCGGGGTACTGTGAGATGTGCAACGCCGACTACACGGACGCGGCGCTGCACCGCCGCTCGCCGCACCACCTGGCCTTCGTCCGGGACCACACCAACTTCCTCGCCCTCGATTCCCTCATAGGGTCCGGCGCAGATGTCGCCACTTTCCTAGACAAAGCTACACCCGTCAATGGAGAAAGGCGGTCATTAAGAAAATTATGTAATGGGGATGCAGAACCAAAAAACAAGCGATCCAAGCGATCCCAGTCTCCAGATTCAACGGTAAACGGTAACCAAAGCCCGCGGCGAAACGGAGGGTTGGAGGACGAGAGGAAACATAACACCAGGTGCGGTAAAAAGTCCAGTGAGTCTCAGTTATCAGAAGATCGTCAGTATTACAAGGTTGTCGGGGTGAGCACAAAGTTGAGGTCCAGCGGTGGGTTCACGGCCAAGAGGAAAGATTCGTTGCCCACCTGCAATGGAGCCAAGCCTTTAGTAGTTAAGTTTAGAAAAGTGAGGCGGTCCGAGCTCTCTGTGTTGAGTGACGAAGCCGAGCAGTTCATGTTTCCCAAGCGAGCCAGTTCAACGAGCTCGACTTCTTCTGATGAGGAAGATGAGAAGGAGGAGGTTCCGCTTCCCAAGCGAAGGACTCCTCCAGCGCCGCCGCCTCCATTGTCCTTAGAGAGGCAGAGGCTCGCGAGGCCGCTGGCGTTTAAAGAAGAGTCCTCAGAAGAAGACAGTTGGCCAGAAGATAAGAGAAGACGCAAGCGGCGTGCGCCCCCTGTGGCCAAAAGAGGAAGACGTGGCCCCTGCAGAGGATCCGCCGTCCCACCCGCGCCCCCTACCGAACCGCGACCCAAAACCCCCGAACCTGTAAAGGACCCCACTCCACCCCCAGAAAAAGCACCCGAAGTTAGTCCACTAAGAGACAATAATACGGAAAAATGCTTAAAATGGGAAGATGGCAAGCTCAAGTACACTCCGGCTGTAGAACAACTGGAGTTTGCTTTTGAATCTGTTCCTCACAGTGAACCGTGGTTTGAAACTTTCAAACGGCAGGACCAGGACAAAGTGGTCACTAAAAATGTACCCAAGTATTTTGGTAAGCAATTCTATTTTTAAATTAATTCATTTTGTTAATTTTATGTAGTACTATAATAATCTATACCCATCACTTGGCTTAATTAAATTGACATGCTATTTTACTTCAGGCTGAAATTCAAATGTGCATTTATAGTGATTGATTTCCTATTTTATCAATTACAAATATAAATTTATTGCAAAAGTTTTTTAATCTTCTATTTATAAAATGTTGCGACCTCTTTTTTTAATAGCAAAGGTAATTCTTAAAAAATTTAAAGAAATATTGTCATAAATGTAATGTGTGTATTATTGTTGCAGCACTGTACTCGAAGTCACCAAAGTTACCATATGAAATAGGAATGTTACCACCGTTAAAACCGAACTGTTGCCCGCTGAGTGACTTGGTGAGGCGAGATGAGAAGCCTGGTCCGTCGCGTTCCTATGGAACGAGGGGTATGAAGAAGCAAAAGATTAGAAAACGGACGGCAGCTCTGTTAGCCCTGGAGGCGCATCCTAGAAAATCTCCGAGAGAGCACGCGTCGACCTTAGCTATACTCGGTTCGGCCGGCCTACTGCATCGGCGGAAACACGCGGACGACAACAAATCTACAGCCTCGGAGGACACCGTCAGTGATACGACCAGCAATCTGAAAGTAGAACCGGTCATCTCCGAAACGCAGGAGGCGTCGGAACGATTGCAGCAGTTCCTGTCCGAAGTGTTCGAGGATGCGGCCGAGTTCGACATGTCCGACGACATCATCGGAGACGAGACCGCCGTCATTCCCTCGACCAACATCCCCGACCTGTCGAGCTTGGTCTCCGAGTGCGAGGACTGTGATATCATCCGGAACGAAATCAACCAGGACGCGAACAGAACGCGGAGCAGGCGCGGCAGGTTCAAGAAGAAGAATAGGACGGGTTGGCCTAACAAAAAGAAGCCAAAGAAGGACTCCCGCGCCAACAGTACGGACCACGAGCGAAAAGCGGACAGCAGCCTGGACAGGTCGTCAGCGGAGCCGCCCGACGACGAGACCGCCAGCGAGGACGACCCTAACATGTCCGAGACGGAGAAGGACGAGACTCTTAAGGAGCACGAATCGGAGGAGTCTCAAGACTGCACGATCACTGACACCAGAACGATCGAGAAGTTGGACGACACTTCGACCAAGTGTAATTCCGCAGACGAGGCGAAGCCTGCAGAGAGTAAACCCGTTCACTTCGATTTGAAGGTGGTGTTGCACGACAACGTTCAGGAGAAGATAGGGAAGAAGAGTGCGGAGAAACGAACTTCGCGGTCTTCAGCGTCGGAGAGTGAGGAGAAGGAGGAGAAAGTGGAGAAGAAGAGGGCGGTGCACTCGCTGGGGGACTGGCTGCAGCCGGTGGTGCGTGTGGCGCGCGTCGACACCGTGGGGCGCCGCCTGCGCTCCGCCGGCCGCGCCCGCACCAACCGCTTCAGATAGCGCGACGCCCCCCTGTTACGAAACAGGCTCGCCAAAACGAAATTGGTCTCGTGTTAACCAATGAACGATTATTATTATGTGTTACTGGTTACAGTTCAAATAATTCCTTGTGCCGTCTTCCTACATTTTGATATAGTGATGTCTGTTGTAGCGATCTCATTGTATATTCAGTGTCTGATGTGGGTTGTCGAGATAGTGAGGGAGAGTATCCACCAGAGTTTTGTGAGGTACCTCACATTTTTCTGGTAGATATTCAACATCAATCTGATTTATGTATCAATTTAATATCTGTTTATTCTCGATTAATAGACTATACAAAATCTTTGACTTAGTGAAGATTATTATAACAATGTCAATAAGAAAGTATTTCCTAAACCTTGAATATTACAGAATATTTTCATTTTAATATATAGTATAGTTGGTGATTTCCACTTTATGATTCCTAGTAGCGGTCTTGTGATCAATGTGTAGAACAAACAAATAACATTACTTGCACAAAATCAAACTGAAATAACAAACTGATGCAGCGAGCGGTAGCCTCGTCATTGTTTCAGATTTAGAAATGTTTTCCTTAACTGTTATTAATTTTTTATTTATTAAGTATTGTTAAGTTTTGGCTCATTGGAAAACAAAAACAAAGTTATGTAAATACATTGTATTTGTTGCCAAAGTAGTTTGTAAAACATCCGGATGATATGTTCCAAAATAATTATTTAATTTTGTAATATTTGTTTGTTTATTGAACAAGATTATATTTTTGCGTTGTACTGTCAAATGTTTCTTATGAATGCGCACGTAACAAGGCAAGGGAATCGTTATGTATCTAATCTTGGTTCATTTACTTGTATAATAATTTATTTTGTATGTTTTTGTAATGGTGGGACAACAAAGTGTTTTTGCTTTGACTGTTGCAAGTGTTTCTTATCAAGATTACGAAGTTTTGGGGTATTTGTGAACTGAAAACAACTGAGGCTCATTAGTAGTCAAGTGATGCTGTACATAGTTGTAATATATGTGAACTATTGGACTCGTAGAGTGAATGTGAACGCGATGTGGTGCATTTAGCAGTGGCGAGCTTAGTCTGTACATAAATTAATGTTTTTCGGTATGTATGTCTAGAGTATGTTTTTTCTTTAAGACAGATGAAACTTGTTACATGTGAAGTTTCTTCTCAAATTTGTATAAAAATTAAAATTTCTCTATTATTTTCTTTGTTTAAATTACTTATTCCTATAATCACCATTGATAGAAATCGAATTCTGAAAGAGGTAAGTATGTATTAGAAAATTATTTGGCTTTAGTTTTTCAATGTAATAATCCATTTGACTGCCCAGTAGAAACCTAATAACAGTCGAAGTCAAAATCAAATCCTAAAAAAGATGCGCTGAGGAGTTTCTTTCGCCATTTCTTCTTCTCTATGACAAAGCCCTGTTCAGAATCAAAAAATGACCTTCATAAGGGAGGACGCACACAGCGTAAGGCGTGACGCGGATACGGCGTAGATACGATGTGTTTCATACTATCTGACATGAGTCAATGACGTCAATCACGTCTGACTAATTACACATGGTAAGTAATGATATATCATGCTGTGATGATAATAATTTTATTATGAAACCAAATGGTTTACATCTGGTTTTTTGCAAGTTAATACAAATCAATACTATCTGCCTTCTGAGGACTGACGAAGACTAATAAATAAAAATACTGTAATAAATATTTTCAGAACATTAA
>DWKA01002176.1:0-11056 GCA_018249155.1 Panoquina ocola ocola
GCCAATTCGTACTTGGCCAGTGGTGGACTATGGCTTATACCATTCACATTGTGAGAGGAGACCCAAGCCCAGCAGTGGGACAGATAATGATGAATGATGATCCTATAAAATAGTGTAAATTACCATACAATCCTCTTTACTACTTACCCCATCACAAATATGATGGCTCCCGACACCATAGCAATCAGTCCCGTCTTGGTCTTGGTGGCTGTATCAATCTCAGCGTGGCAGCTGGGGCATATCATGTGAGTGGGCTGAGGTCCCACTGGTACCACTGTGGTCACTATTTGGGGCCCGGAAGCTAAAGACAAAACAATAGTGTCACAAATACAAGTTTTTCCTATTTTTAAATTGGTTGTGTTTGAAGTAGTTAGAATAATGTAATGAATAAAAGATTTTCAACTATTTGAGATTGGTTGTTCAAAATAATTAGATTACAAATAAATAGAAAATAGTTAAATTTTAGGAAGCTTTCCATCTCTTTCAATGAGCAATAAGAATATCAAGATATTAACACTAAGAAAGTTACCACAGCTATATTTTATTCTAAATGTTTATATAAAAAATTATATAGCTTAAATATGTAAGAAGCTGAAAATAATTATTATCAGTTATCAGCTCATCTAAATAAATATTTTATTCTGATATAATATATTTCACAAAGTCACTATATGACTTAACTTATCTTTTGCAAGAGATTGTTGCAATTTATAGTTCTATATGTACCAGTGGGTGTTCAAGGAGGTATGAACACATTGAATAAATGGTGTTGTTCATGTCACATTAAAATCCTATTATAGTTATAATGATTACAGTAAAGTGTAGAAGACTGAATAGTTCTTTTTTTAACCGACTTCTTTATTTGTTAATATCAATATTATGATTAACTGTGCTCTGTACCACTTTTGAAAATGTAATGAGGATAAATGAACACATTGCATGCCAAGGTCAGTTGAAATGTTACAGGACAAATTAAACGAGAAATATTTTTAAATTTTAATTTTATATGTGTGACCTCTTTAGCAGTAATAAAATTAAACTGTTACAAGGACGTATGACATCATTGCCAAAAATCAGTTTATTGTATGTTCGTCACATCGAAGTCGTGATGGATACTTACATGGTGGGTATTGCGGTGTGTAGGGACTCGAAGGTCCCACGCCGCCTACGGCCTGCGAGTAACTCGGAGGCGCCGCTGGCGGAGGCTGGATGGTCTCCCGTCCATTTGTCAGCCTGTACGGCGGCGGATTCATACCTTTGTCCATTTCTGAACAATAAATAAAAAAACAAGTAAACAACCGACGCCAAAAGCGACTACATTGGATATGCCATAACCATAAATGATGCAATATAATCTTGACTCTATTTTTAGGTATGATTCCATCCACCAAGCTATGTAACGCAGATGTTAGCGTTTCACCGCAAACCACAAGTGACTAAAGCTTGGAAGAAAAATAAGAATACGGAATCGATCGCTGCTGGATTTGTACTCGAGCGAATTAACCCATTTTTTGTGCATATTATTTCATTTAGGACAGTAAATCTTATTTTAAAGAATTACGCAAACGAACCTGTGAAAATTGGATTCCCCTGCGTACGTAAATCAAATCACTAAATTCTGTATTCTGTGCAAATCACCAATGACACCAACCACACCACAATCACCCACCAATAATTTCAGTAACTAAAAACCTTTCTTGCTATAAAAAACTACTATAGTACTCTATGTAAAGTTCTAAACCACAGACTGATTTGCAACATTCAGATTATAGATAGATAGATAGTGTCGCCAAGGGTGGTACAGAAATGGTACAGAAAGTGGTTGCCGTACTATAGATTTTGTGCCATCAACAAATATTTTGTAAAGATATTATAAATGCGCTATTGGTAAATGTTGCCTTGTTAGCCAATATTCAAAATCTATTTTATTCAATAATAGCACGTCCATTCCATCTAACACCCCCACTAGCCCACTTGCATAGCCACCTCACTTCTTTCCCTCCGGAACATTTCCAATAGATACATGTAAACAAAACGTTGCCAAATTATATGTTAAACTTTCCTGATGAATCATTCTATCTATTATATTATAATCATAAGAAAATACCCAAGGTAGTTTTTGAGTTTATCATGATCAGACGGCCGCGGTAGAGGACTTTGTTTTTTAAGAAGATAAGTAAAGATAAGATTTAATTACAAGAATAATATGTGGAGGCAAAAAATGAGATATCCAAGGCTGATTATGATTTCTTTTTAATAAAAATGCATTTGACACTACAAACGTCACTTGACTTGACAATTGACATGACATTGAGTGATTGACAGTATGGAGATATTTATATCAACATCAACCTAAATTATTTGGTCATTTATTTTTGTAATCTCTAAAACAGGTAAATAGTATAAAGATAATATTTGATCATATTGATTAATGAAAATTAATTGGAACAAATTGATTATCCTTGTATTTTGTGAATAAAGTGTAATAAGGGCTTTGACTAAAAGTAGTAGTGATTGATGATTCATATTGAACATTCGTTTGGTTTTCCTCAGTGATCGTGTGTGTCTGAAGATGTCTTCACCACGCCCGAAATCACCTCGGACGCCTGTTTTGCCTAAAAAGGATGAAAAAGAGGAGTCATTTTGGGATAAAATAGGGACAATTGGTCGCAAAAAACGTATAAAGGAAGGTGAGTGTTTTATTTTAATGCGTAAGTAAACAGCTGCGTGTGGGTTTGAGTAATTAGATCATGGCGATTACCTCATAAAGAAACACATTATACACACACTTGACAAATTCAGGCCTTCATACAGACTTCCTTTCATTTAGTAAGTAGAGTAAGTAATCATTATAATCTAAAAATAGAAAAACATATCTGGTATTCAAAAGATATTGATATATAGGTCATTCTCATTAAAAACGGCTTGGTCCTTAGAAAAGGCCACATAAATGTTACATCTATTGAATTATATTTATGATAATTTTATTGAAACTAAGTACTAGGTTTATAAAAGACTAAGGTTAAGAGTAACTTACCAACCGTGGGTGTTATGTGAGTGGGTACTTACTAGTGGCAAAGAAGTTCTTGTGTGCTTATTTACTTTGGAGGACTTAAATTTTGCTTTATCTTTCTTTATTTCATTTAGCTCAGGGATCTTCAGTAGCAGGTTGTAAATTTGTTTAGTTGCATTGTATTACAAGGTACCGTGTATTGTAAGAATAAAATTTCCTATTAATTATTGTACACTTACAATTTTATGTAAAACTATCTGCCTGCCCTCGCTTCGCTTTGGGAAAAATAGCATTTACATAAATGTACAATAAATTGTACATATAAACCTTCCTCTTTAATCACTCTATCTACCAAAAAAAACACATCAAAATCCATTGCGCAGTTTTGAAGATTTAAGCATACAAATGATATGAGGACAGAAAAAGCAACTTTGTTTTATACTATGTAATGACTAGCATACACAGCCTTGTTTTACTTTGGAAAAAATATGATACGTATTTGTCTCCTTTAGGTTTTATTTATGGAATAAAAACTGTCCCTTGTCCTTCCTAGGGTCTCTAAAGTATCTCCATGCCAAATTTCAATAAAATCTGTCTAGTAGTTTTGAAGCCTATTTAACTCAAACATACAAACAATCAAATCTTTCTACTTTATAGTATTTGTATGGACTATATACAGCATCATGGCACCTATCTTAAATGTTACAGAATATTGGATCCACATTTTGAAATACAAGGGATTTTAGGATTATCAAAAACGAAGTATATTATTTGACTTATTGGATATTGGAGTTGACCAATATGATCTCATTATCACTGGAAGAAAAATATCAAAATCAAAAATCAAAATCAAAATCATTTATTCATTTTGGTGCCCCAGGCACGCTTATGCATGTCATTTTTTTAGTCTACTACCATTTCGAGAAGGTGCTTTGTCATGGAGGAGAAGAAATGGCGAAAGAAACTCCTCAATAAAAAAGACACTAGACTAGATGCTTGTAATTCACAAATATTAAGATTTTCAAAGGAAATCAAACTATTTTTATACTTGTGTTATTGGATGACATTAACTTCACAAGTTTATTTCAACCTAAGGTACAAAGTTAGTACACACAACTTATATGTCAGGAGCTGAGAGTAGAGTCAAATTCATGTAATCGCCTCTGGTGCCAAGTGCTTTCACTTGATTTGTATAACATATGTGTCCCTGATATAAACTTCATATTAATTTATTTTCAATTTTTTTATAGTACAAGAGGTACAAGCCGAGGGTAAGTATGCCATCGACTCCCCGGGTAGCCCGACTGCTCCAGAGATCCCACCGTAAGAATATAGCTTGCATAAGTGTTTATTCACTTTGTAAAGATTTTAATATACCGATACACTACCATCTATAACTATAGTAACAACTCACTATAGTCAACAGTGAAGCATTATTAATTTATTATGTACTTGTACTGTTATTTGTCCGCTACCACTCAGGGTAGGGATTTGTAGTAGCAATGGTGTAGTTTGATGTTTGTAAAAAGTTAAAAACCTACTTTGAGTAAAATTATTTCATTCAGTCATTGAGCTCACTAGTTGAAACAATTAAAAAAGTTGCTTATTTGTCAAGCACAATTTCATATTACTATACCATGATGTATACATTATTTTGGCATGTATCAATAAATTTCTCAATTACATATTGTAACAGTCAATACCACGTGTATTAATTAATTCGGTAAAAGTATCGGGACACTGGGATAGAGATCAGCGCCACCTATCTCAGCACGGAAATTTGAAACTAATTAGGTAGATGGCGGTTTTACACACACACACACACACACTGAAAGGATACTTTAAAAGGAAATGTCATTTGAAACGACTGTACAACAGCGCGATGATAAGAGTGCACGCGTTTAGATATTAAATTATTTGAGAGCAAATTAATACACAATTCATCATGTCAGATGCCGTTTGTTTGGAGAATATGTCATTAGGAAGTGTGGTTTTAGATGACAATGAGGAGAGGGCTATTATTGAGAGTCGTTCGCTGCAAGACCCCCGTCTCAAGGAGCTGATGCAGGTGTTGATCGACTGGATCAATGATGAATTGGCTACGCAGCGCATCATCGTGAAGAATATCAGTGAAGATCTGTACGATGGGCAGGTGTTGCAGAAACTATTGGAGAAATTGACGGAGACAAAGCTCGATGTGCCAGAAGTGACCCAGTCTGAGGAGGGCCAACGGCAGAAGTTGGCCGTTGTTCTCAGAGCTGTTAATAGGGTAATTATTGTTTGCTATTTCTAATATACATATAGCTAGTAAAAACCTGGAAACGTACAATAGTCATTTTATGACATGTGCTGAGGAGTTTCTTTTCTTATATTCCTCCATGACAACCGTTTGGTTTGCTGGTAGATTAAAAAAATCGACACTTCTAAAATTAAATGTATCAGTGATATCTATTTGAATTATTGATTTCCGATGATTTTTTAAAATCCTGAATGAAAATAAAATTGTTCAATAAATTCATTACTATGTATTTCGACCACTAGCGCCGATGTCAAAATTAAAATTCAAAATAATAAATCCTTTATGTGGTTATTTTAACTGGGCAACAATGATGACACACAGAATTACTATATACACCTACAATAGACGGCAAATGTGGATGTTAAAAATAAACTTTGGTAGATAACCGCAATGTAATGAATCATTGTTGTTTTTGTTAGCCATTATTTCATTGGTTAAAATATAGATTTTGTATCATTTATCCTGACTTAATGAATAATTTTCTATCAATCCGCACTGGGTCAGCGTGGTGGAGTATGCTCTAGGCCTCCTCAGGTATGGGGAGTGACCTGTGCCTATTGAAGCCAATTTTAAAACTGTTTGTTTATATTGTCACTTTATGAGGTCGACTTACATTCAAGCAAAGAAGCGGAACGGAGACGTTTTGTAACAACTAATGAGATATCGTTACTTTCATAACGTCTACTCATTTTACAAACCCTATTTTACCTCTTCGATATAAATAATAATATGGTCAATGCCATATGCCAAAAAGGTAATTATGGTTATAAATAAAACATTAAAATTATTTCGAAATTAGTATCCCGAGCGTGCGATTGCTGCGTCCGTCGAACCTTGCCTTCTGTACCATGGCCACCGAAATAAGTTGGCTTTTGGATTGGTCACTTGAAGTGTACATGCGCAAACCTATCCCTACTACGCCTGTACGCCAAAGCCTTGCTAAGTTACGTGTTATTATCAACTAGCGACCCGCCCCGGCTTCGCACGGGTGCAATGCTGATACTGAATACACTACAGAGAAGCTGTGGACGTATTATCAGGCCTCTTTCACTCTATGTACTTGCGCGCGATAATGACCTACTCGGCGCCGGGCTCTCGAGAGCCCATGTCTCAGTGGGTTGCCGCCAGCCGCGTAGAGCGCGTTCTAAATTTGAATTTGAGATTAATATATTATAATCTTGGCCGCGCAAAAAGCAGCCCTAGCAAGTGACGCATGACGTGACGGCGTGAATCTAGCGGCTAGAAAGAGACAATTACTCTTTCTCTTTCATTTTAGTAGGTATTGTAAAATTTCTATGGAGTGATTTATCTGTTATATAATAACTATTAAGTAATCTGTGGTAGAACTTTAATTTATTATTATATATGCGTTTAAGGTGACATTAAAGTCTTTTCGACTTTTTTACAGTTTCTATCAGATAAAAGAAGAATATATTAAGAAGCTTTTAAGTCTACTGACTTTACGAAACCCTCTCTGTTCCCAAAGTTCCATTTAATAGCTTTCAATTAAGTCGGGTTCGAGTATTGAAAAGCTTTATTGGGGACTGAAGAATTTAATGTTTTATGGGTAATTTATAAAAGTATTTAAAATAAAATAAGGTCTAAGTTTTCAGTTTCTACGTGACATTTACGTTATGATTAAATGGAAATATATTTTAGATATTTCTATTTACAACGTAAGATAAGAGAAAATCGTTCTAATGTAACTTACAATTTAACATAAACAAACATATTATACCTACTAAGAAACTTACAAACATTATGAATTTAAATAAAAGCTTCGAACAAAGATTTGAATTTGAATTTCAAATATCGAATTGCAATTCTAAACGATAAATAAACGGCATCTTATTACTGTCTACTTCATTACTTTTATTTCCTTTCAACTTACTTATATTTTTTTAAGTTTAACGAATGAGTCTTAAAATGAAACAGTGATTTGAGAGAACAATTAAGCCAGCTCTTGTGGTAGAAAAAACGGTAAATTTCGTTCGCGACGGCAAGCACTTTGGAGTCACTTCCGTTAATGTACATTATATTTGATGCTGAGTATTTTAATAAAACTTACTAGTGCATCCAAATAGAAAAGGCTTTCTAGTAAAAATTATTATAGTCATACCAAAACAAATTACTATAAAGGGCTGATTGAAAGATTAAAATGAATAATAATATATTAGTTATAACAAGCCCTCCTGGTGTAATGCTTAAGAAACCAGACCACCTTCCAAGTTCGGGATTCGACTCTTAACGAACCAGAAATTTCACTTTCACATTATTTTCATTTCCATTCCCGATTTGAGTAACTATGTGTGTAATCAATCTTAACAGCATTATTCTCTACAAGAAAATGTAAAAATTTTATGAAACATTTTAATAACATTATCAAGCGGTATTAAATGCGGTGTCATTAAAGAGAATGGCCAAAGCACTAGAGTGCCTAATGACCGCTTCTAGAGCGCCGCTTCCATATTCATGCGGGCCGTGCATTAGGTAATTGATAGTGAAGCGGTATCTTTCTTCATGTATTAGCTACCACTCTCCTTATAAACATCAGCTGTGAAATGTGTTACGTGTATCCGTTCACGATGGATATCTTAATATATAAAACTCAAAGGTGACTGACTGATCTATCAACGCACAGCCCAAACCACTGGACGGATCGGACTGAAATTTGGCATGCAGGTAGAGGTTATGACGTAGGCATCCGCTAAGAAAGGATTTTGATCAATTTCACCCCCAAGGGGATAAAATAGGGGATAAAAGTTAATACTCTTAACGCGAGCGAAGCCGCGAGCAAAAGCTAGTTTATTATATTTTGATCTCTAACCAAAGTTGCTATTTAAAAATCACAAAAGTAAACGCATTTTTTCATCATATTTAGTCAGTCAACTTACGAGTATCATTTTATTTTTTCCTTAGCGTAAAATTCTTATTTCAACGAAAAAGTTTATACAGTTCATGTACTTACCTACATACCTTCAACGGTTAGGCAATTGACACATTTCATTGAAACTGTTCATAGTTTGCAGGTATTACATATTGCAATTTACAACTATTCGTAGTTCCACAATAATTGAATCGAGAGCGAGTTATCGGGTCTCTACCGTGCCTTGCACAACACTACAGTGGTTTGGCTAGGGCTTTGGTCAGACGCATAACACGATACATTATTCATCCATCCAATTTATAATAATAGTAGGTACGTATATTTATGTTCATAATAACAGAAAACAAAATTAAATCAAAATGAACAAAATGAAGAAGTCGTTGACTAGTTATTTCGTTAGTAAGTTACGGTAATATAATTATCTAGTAATATATTTTTTAACTTATAACTTGTAAATATAGGAACGCAGAAACAGGGAACATTATAATACAAACGAACATTATCTTTAGAGAGCCAACTTAGCTACCGGCTGCAAATATAAATAAATCTGATAATGAAATCCTTTCTCTGTATATAATATGTATATTTTATTTATATTTCATACAATGAAATACAATAGAAGGATTTTGCCTAATAAACAAACCAGTGCCAACCCTAGCAGGTTTCTATCAGCTTACACTCTCACATTGGTCATTAGGGTACACCCACTAATTTTACCAGAAACCTGAATTTAACAATTTGATCATAATGACCCGCTTACCAAATTACAAAACCATGACTTTATGTAACACACCTATATTAATATCTGCAAGAAGCACCAATGTGAAGTAACATTTTCTATTAATAAATTGTTATTAATTATAGGAAAACATCCGTTAAAATACTATTTACATAAAATGGCACATAACGTATTAATGTCAACATAGTATAATGACAAACTATAATCGTAAAACTATAGTTTATGTTGACTAAAATTTATTATCAGAATAACTTCTAATCACAAAATCACAAATAGGTTCTCGTAAGGTACATTCCGTTCTCTTTAGTTCCACTTAGAAGTTGACGAAATCCCTTCCGCTTAGCCAATAGAACTTAGGTAATAGCCGTTTAGTCCACTGATCAGTTCGGCTAACCGGATATAAGTTCCGGCTTAGTTCTATTGTATCATTTTGTATGTAAATATTTTCAGCCATAGAAAATACTAATGCCACCTCATAATTCTGTCGCCAACTCAAAATGGCAAGCTATTCAACAGCGGGTTACTCTGGAAATTTCTATGTGAACTACACTTTCTCTATGCACAAGACTCTTCAGGAAATATTTAAAACAATCACCAAGCCATCATACTTGACAATATAGAAATGTGGTAAAATTTTTGGCATTCTACAAATTGCAATTACAGAATGGACACCCAATTATGACATACTTTTGCGTAATGGCCTCATTTTTTTCTATTCGGTTCAACTTGAAAAGTGGGTCTAGAAGTTTACCTTTATGAAATTAAATATCGTAAACATTTCGAGGTTATAATCCAGTCAATGTAGCGTAGTCCACCATCAACACTTAGGATCATAATTGGTACACGTTCCACCTCAGGGCATTGGCATACAATTCATACTTGCACTTGAATCGATGCTGTCGTCTCTATATAAATTAAATCAAAGGCGACCTTCGCATACGTCACGACAAAATGATTATAAACACTTAAGATTAAGGCGAAAGCGTTTTATTACAAGTTTTATTCTCACTTATATTTTAATTCACGCACCCACTCTGATCCTATTGTTTCGTATCAAAATGTTTCTATCATCTTAATACATAAACGTCGTAAACAGTTAAGTTAAATCGCGTCAATTGACTCACGCCTATGATTTATAACTTAGAACCTCAGTCAAGATTTTGCAAGCGAATAGGTCTAACTGATGATAATATTTGGACAAGTTAGGATAGTTACCGGCGAGGCCACCAGAGTGCGTTCTCATATATTTCCCTGTACTATAGTACGTATTTGGCGTTGTACGTGGGCGGTTTAAGCTTAGTGGGTGATGAGATTGCAGATACGAAATGTACCATACAGTATAGTATATCTTTAATCTGTATTTTTATTACTATAGCTACTGTTTTTGTGATTTGTATGTGTGTGTTTAGTTATTTTACATTACATAATTAATATTTGTTATTATATTTTTATGTACGAAACCAATAACCTTATTGTTCTAACATACCTATCATGAATAGACCACTATCATTATAATAATGTGACTTTCGATTCGTTTTAAACCAAAACGGTTGAATTTATTAGGTACCGACTAACAACTTCTGGGATTACTTAAGCAACCGCAAATAGTTACTTTAATGAATTGTCATTTTCTTTGAAATAATTTTATATAAGAGTAATAAATTTGTGTCAAGACAATCAAGGAAGTACATTAAATTTCCAATATACATTTCTACTAACAATAACTAGTTAATAACAAATGGTTGTAAATGTTACGAGTTTGTCCCCAGACACATTTATTTTCACTATGAGTTTTATCTATATTCTAACACTAACAAATAAAAAAGTGAATGTTATATGTTAGTAAGAGAAATAGGGATGTACTCGTAATTATGAATGTAGCTACATTATGGGAACATACATTCATCATTACGGTCATCATATAACGTTGTTTACATACATACAATCCATCTATCACGTAAATCAAAATCAACGTACAGCGTTATAAACCCGTCTCGCATGAAAAGCATGCGACTATTATTACGTGAATATTATGGGAATAATATTCGCACTATCCAGCCTTTTGTATGCACCTGTACCGGTATACATATTAAGTAAAGTACAAGGGTAATTCAGGAG
>DWKA01002177.1:0-11055 GCA_018249155.1 Panoquina ocola ocola
ACTGGTATTGTAGATCAACTATCTGAGAGTACTTGGAAAAAAAATTACACAAATATCTTCCCATTTGTGAAGTCAACAACAAAGTATAGGGTACGGGAGCCGAATTTCTGAAAAGTTGAACAAAGGGCAATATCTCAAAATCGGTGATACTTTTACTTCAAAAAATTTTTGACATAAGGTAAGGCTGCCTCCAATCTATCTCCCATTTTCGTTTGTCGTACTACTTATGGGACACCCTGTATACATCGTTGGACGCAGAAAAAAATCCAATCCAACGGTGTATATATATTATGTCATTTTAAATAAAAATGGAGCTTTAGCATTTTACGCTTTCCACTGACGATATTATTAAACAATAAGAAGTGTAATAACAACCACATATAACTTTATTGTGCTATTTGAATGTCTGTTCAGCAATATTATTTAGATTTTTTGTATGTATTTTAGTTGATTAGTCCTTTCTGCCACAAATAGAATACTTACTTGTAATAGAAAATCTTAGTTACAGGAGTTAGTTATTAAATTTGAGCTTCAAATACCATTCAACATTGTTATAAAATCAAATAATATAATTATACAATTTAAATACCTACCTATTTTTTTATAAACGAAATACTTATAACTTTGACTGATTCATATCCATATTAGGTCATCGTGAAATACAGAATATACCTAATCATGGAGAGCTAGTATTTAATTTTAATAAATTAACGTATGTTATTTTATAATAATTATTTACTTCATAACAAAATAATATGTTACAAATTATTACTAAAATCTTTTTGAGCAAAGCATAAAATCAATAATTTGTTTGCGTACCATACTTTAGGTAGGTACATAAGTACACGTCTTATTTTTGGTTTTGAAATAAATAAAAAAATAACCATATTAGTATCTATTACAATGTATTTGTAACTTGTCTTTGCATACCATTGATATTGATAAATTTATTAGAAAATGTATTGATTGCAACACTTGCAACCTAATTTTATTGTTGTTTCAATTTAAAAGGAATTCTGATATCATAGTAGTTGCATCCACACTGATTTTTTAAACATACTTGTTTGAGAATGTTATACATACATTATTTGAAACTTTAACATTGTTGTGTAGAAGTCTTCGACTTGTATTTTGCACACAATTATTTTATTCAGTACCTAATGAATTATGATCAAATTGCATTAAAAATACATATGTTGTAGTAAGGTATTATTGGTATTTGTGATTAAATCAACAGAAACTTAACGAATAAAATAATAATAAACATGCAATGCAAATGCAATAACAATATAAAGTATAAACAATATAAAAAACAGTCAATACAAAGTTTTCTTAAATCTCATTATCATGATATAAGATATTTTTTGTAGAATAAAAAAATGTTACTATATGAGACTATAGTTATTTATACAATGATTTGTGCTTTTTTAAATTAACATCGTTTACAACCTTTGTAGGTAGATATATGAAATAATTATATTCTTACGGAATGTTGAAATTATTCAAAATTAATTTGTTATAATACACTCGGTTCATGTTTTGTGCTTTCATGAAAACTGCGGCGTTGATAGACAATCATAAGTTTAGACTTAAAAGATACTCCACGATTATTCACCGTACTTTCGACAAGAATTCTCCGATCTGACTATAGAGATCACTTCCGGTGGGTTCACACCGCAACCAGAGGCTCACTTGTGAGAGTACCGAGGCGAGGGGATGAAAGGGAGGGTGCTGCCTGGAATTCGTATGCCTTCTCGTAGGCACGTATTTTCATCTATAAATGATTTTATCTCGTATGACCCACTGGCCGAAAAAAAACCGACTAACCGCTTCTCAAGGGGAAAAAAACAACTGAACCCCTCCCCCCTCCCCGGACCAGAAGCTCGGTACGATATACGGTACATAGGACATCTATAGCCATTCTATCCTACACAGTACTAACGTTAGGTTAGTGACATGCACATAATGGACGATTTGTAATGGGTACTCTATGCGGGCGGCGCTCGCTTGGCTGCGGGCTTGGATCGCAGCGAGTGCGGCTGCCGGAGCGGCGGCGCGTCGCCGGACGTCGCGCGCCACGATGAACGCGTGCACGCACCTTCGCGCCACCACGCCTGCAAGAGTCATAGATAATATAGATATTATTTACCCTGTAATAGCCATAGATAATAATATACTTACAGTCATAAGCAAGGAACTTGGCAAGAAGTAGAAAGAGATATTAGATGCGCAGAAGTCGTTTTGCTGTGCTTTTTGTTCTGCGCATCTAACTGTCTCTTTCAGATTTTTGCCAAGTTCAACGCTTAAATTGCGTACAGAAAAAATAAATATGTTCGAAGTTGAATTCTATCTTGTTAACATATGGGACAAACGAGTTTTTCCTAAGATAAACTAGTTCAGCTTAGTTGGCCGGTAACATATAGGTACCTACATATATGACTACATGCGAAGCCGGTTATGAACGATTTTAACCAAGCGGTTAAAAATGCATTTTTCGTTATTAACGGTTAATTAACTTCCTTTTTTGCCTGTTACGGTTAAATATCACCGCTAGATGCCGCTAGCGGCTTGAAATGTGTATCCGTTGAATCGAACCGGCAACGTCTCGTTGTGTACATCTTAGGTAAATTAATTTAGTTTAATTAACACCTTGTTTGTATATTTTATTAACATTTAAGTTAATTTACTTAAATATGTATGATTTATAAAATCTTAAATGAAATCTTTACCCTTCGGATAACGATTTATCACTTCACCTAGGAGTTTACTACACTTTAAAAAAATATTTACCCTTTTTCGCTGTCGTAGTCGGATAATTTACCGTTAATAACTGCATTTTATAGGTAGCTAACCATAAATTTGGTTTATTAACGGTAGCTAATGGGATTTTTACAACTCTGTACATGAGTAATGCAATAACATGCAAAATTTATTACCTGCACGTCAGTGTAGTGCGCGCTGCGTTGACGCCGCGCGCTCGCGTGTAACATCGCACACACCCGGCAGAAGAAATACGTATTTATGAACTCGCCTGTACCCTGTGGAAAAAATCTACATGTATATTTATGTATGTATCTAAAGAGTACAACCTAATGAAGCCAAAAGTCATTTATGTATGACATAAATGCTTGCCTCAGCTGAGAATTAAACCCAGACCTCGGGACCAGGCATGATGACTACGGACTTGGCTATGGAGTCGTTTTATTTTAAAATAATTCGTTAACAATGGAAATAATTATATTATTTGTTATTTTATGAAACCATGATGCAACTGAAACTGTCCTAAAAATATTTGAAAATTATTCGTTTTATGCTACCTATATTTTAAACTTAATGATACGACTTCAATAAGGCAGTACCTACACGTGTAAGTTTCACTTAAAAATGGTTTAAAAATAGAACATAAATTTAATTTCCATTTTCAAACGTGGAATTCGAGCTTACCTTCCACTTGAAGTACGAGTTGTACAAGTTATCGTCGTCATCAAGCCGACGGAGGTACGCGGCCAGTTCCTCGGCGCCCGCGAACTCCTCTATGTGCACGTATGAGTTGTGCGGCGCGGCGGCTGCGTACTCTGATGCGCGCGCGCCCATCACTACTGGCAATACGTCGTGCCTGCGAATACATTTTTTTTGAACTAACAAACTAAAAATATACAGGGTGATTCATAAGTGAATAAAATGCTTTCGGTATTTGGCGTCGTCTGGTATTTAGAACACCGTAATATACATAGGTAGATTTTTTTGTTTACAAAATAACATTAACTTCTCATTACAATTTATATAAATTCCAAACTTACTGCAAACCGTTAACGAAGAACTTCTCCGTGATATAATCGCGACAGTTTGAATTTTCGAACGCGAGATAGAACTTGTACTCGCGGTCCAACATCTCGAGGCAGTTGGGGTCGGCGCGCGGGCAGTGGTGCGAGCCGCACGCGCCGTAGATGTCCACCGGGATGAACTTGGCGAGCTGGCGCGCGTACTGCAGCCGGCGGTTGCGCGCGTGGCAGTTTGAAACGAACCATGCTACCTGAAACAACCCGGGTAAACGACCTTTTTAGCGATACAATTTATATCACTTAATTTATAATACTTATTATCACCATGACTTAACCTGAAGTAATGTAGAAGTTACAGTAGAAGACAAATTCAAGGATGGGGCGGGGGGTCAACAACCTATTAAGTAGGTACGCCCATGGCTACGCATGCAAAGTAGAGATGTTAAATTTAAATAGCCAGCTGGAAATTTCCTTCCACGTAACGTAGCTTAGCTTGTTTTGAGTAATGAAAAACTAGTTACCATTGGAATTGGATTATTTCCCACCGCGTATCCTCGTCTGTTCTGTCGACGGGTACAAAGCCAAATTTACAAGTAAACGACGTGTTATAGTCATAGCCAAGGAACTTGGCAAGAATCTGAAAGAGACAGTTAGATGCGCAGAACGATGAAACTTATAACACCCCTCTTTTTCCATCGGGAGTTAAAAAGCAGAGCAAAACGACTTCTGCGCATCTAATGTCTCTTTCTACTTCTCGCCAAGTTCCTGGCACATGACTGTATAAGAATATTAAATCCTTACCTTTTTAGTTTTATTGGCTGCGTAGTTCCTATCTAGTTCCTTCTCAGTTATAAGAGGGTCGTAGTAAAGCCAGCGTTCGTACGGAGCCACGATATCAGAGTCGCGGCGGTACGTCGCCGTCCAGTTGAAAACGTCCAGAGACGACGGGCGGAGAGATGCGGTGTGGTACGGACATTCTAGGTAATACAGGATCCAAATCTGTAACATGAATAGCAAGCATAAAATAACAATGTTAACATTTTTATGTGCTGAATAAAAAAAATAGCAAGCTGCGACTACAGTAGGTTCTTCGAAGTTGTTCAGTTGGACATGTGGGTATAATTGCAGTTCTTTTTTTAAATCCTTTTTTTTTCAAATTTACCCAATATCCCGGTTAAACCGAATTTTCCCTACAGGGTAATTTTGTTTTTCATTGAGTAAATAGGTACCTATCTTTTATTTGAAATTCTGCATGGCAATTAATCTCCCCAATATCAGAGGATTTCTCCGATATACTTATCAAACCATTTTTTATAACGTTTCCATAGCAAAATTTATACCTAAGTACTACCAACATGTAGTAATTTTCCGCTAATCTAGGTCATTTGAACTTCCGATATGGTTACATGGTTAACCTATTGTTATAAAATACATGCAGGTGAGCAGGTACCTTCGCAACTGTAAAATGAGTAGTTAATATCACTCATAATATTTAAATAGACTTGCCTTGGTGAAAATGGCATGATAAGTGTCATAGTTTCATGGTCCAAATGGTTTATGCAATATGCAGTAACACAGAGCGCTATGTATAGGTTAGGCCAAGGAACTTGGCCAGCCGACAGAAAAAGACAGATAGATGCGCAGAAGTCGTTTTTAGGTATCGGGGGATCGTGATTGGCTCGGTACCTAAAAAACTAACTTTGCGCATCTATCTGTCTCTTTTCCGCCTGGCCAAGTTCCATGGCCTAACCTATACTTCAGTAATATGCATCTAATTAATGTCGGTGTCAGCATTGCCATGCTAATATCTACATATCTTATGACTAGGTACTTATTTTTTGTAAAATGTTGTTAATTGCTCTGACTTTCAATAAGTCAAGGTTAATAATATCAATTAGGTAGATAATTATGTATGCCTCGAATTGATTACCTCCTTTTTTAAATTCAATTAAAAGGACACCGTCTAATCCATGCGCGTACCGAGCAGGGAGGGGGTTATGTACAAAGTAATAACTCACTTGCCCCTCTGGCCCAAAAAATCAGATTTACCTAATTATAAGCACAAACCTGATTTGGTGGCCTTTTGACGTTGAATGGCGTGTGATGATCTTTAAATAGAATGGCGTCAGCGGTGGCGGCATCCCTCGCGTCAGCTGACAGCGTGCACCGGTCCACCGGACACTTGTTTCTGAGGAACTCCGTCCTTCCACCTGTCACGCCCCACGCCCCTAGACCGTTTGCTAGTAATATCTTTTTTATAGGAACTTCCTCATCTTTCGGCAAAACGTACATTAGTTGTTCTGAAATCCTGCAAAATAGATTTGGAGGTTTATCACTTGTTAGAGTCATTTTATGAATTTTGACGGAGCTGATGCACTTTAACAAATTTTGATTTATAGCGCGTCAGTCGTCTACAGCAAGTTATGCTACTGATTCGAGTGTATAAAATTAAAGCGGTTTGTTTAACGGGCTCCAATCGATATCAAGCCCATTTCAGCTATAATATACCATCGTTAACTTGTCTATATCGATTGAGTTAAGTTATTGTTATTGATTATTATCATTTGCCTTCTCCCATATCCCATTTCGGATTGTACCTACACCTTCCACTCTTCAAGCATAAATACAATCTGTTACCTGTCTGCTGTCCCACATCCCACTTCTGATTATATTCCTGACACTCATCAAATATGAAGAGAATTTGTTACCTGTCCTCTCCCGGGGCATCTTCTGGAAATATCTTAGCATGAGGGTCGTGACGCAGCGGGCGCCGCTCGCCGCCAGTGATGAACCAGGGTCTCTTGTAAGTGTTATCATTATCGCGGCTAGATGTCTCCTCACTTTCAGTTATTGTGTTCTGAAAGAATACCGTGACTGCGTTATGTTTTTGTTAATACGGTATTTAATTCTGAACAGTTTTTATTTATTTTTCATATGTTTTGATAAAACCAAGTTTGGTAGAAACTGCACAAAGGATAAATTTCGACGACGTCGAGAAGTTATATAATAGGTATTAGGTACCTATGGGTCTGGTAACAGGGTCCTTTTGAAACGTACCTACTTATTGCCAGATATCTGCCATAATCTTAATATCAACACGAGCAATTGTGTCATGAAAATTGTATTCACTCGTACCTAATTATTTTTGCACACCTACTGAAATTAATTGCAAGTAGGTATGTGGATCAAATTGCATCAGAAATGTGATAGCATCAAGCTTCACACTGATTCAGATAATACCATGTTATCGTAATTAGAAATTTTGATTAAAAAGAAAAACAACAAACATTCATAACAATTTATTTAAAGTAATTATAAAATAACATAAAGACCTAATCCTATCCCTGAGCTCTCTACCTGTATCTATCTACAGAACTAAAAAGGATAGTCATTAGCCACTTCTCGTATGTCGTCTGTTTTTGACCATGGCTAACTAGCCATGCTAGACTAACCAGTCTGAATATGGTTTCTTACTTGGATATGCAAGTCGCATAGTCATTGGTCGTGGCCAAAAACAATGGACATACGAGAAGTAGGCCTACAATGACAACATGCAAAGGTACTAAAGGCAGCTAGTCTGAATATGGTTCCTCACTTGGATATGCAAGTCCTCGCGCAGCGGCGGGGGCATGGAGGGCAGCCGCGGCGGGTTGGTGGCAGCGGGCGGTCGCGGCAGCAGCAGCAGCGCCAGCGCCGTCAGCAGCAGCGGCACGAGCAGCAGCCCGCGCCGGAGCGCCCGCGCCGCGCGCGCCCACATCCTAGCGAGCCCGCCGCGACCGCGACACGCGTGCCTCACCCATGCTAGCACCGAGTTGACAGAGCCATGGTCTCCTGGTAGCTACTCTTCACATCTGGAATTGTTAGGTCGATAATAGTAATGTCCGCATTGGAGCAGCGTGGTGGAGTATGCTCTACGCCTCTTCAGTTACGAGGAGAGACCCGTGCCCAACAGTGGGCCATGGATGGTTAAAGCCAACTGTATTGTAATATATCTGCGTTAACGGTCTCAATTAGTTGTTGGCCTCGCCAACGAACAGAGGTTCAAGTGAAAGTACCCATGATTGTAGATAGTTTTCCAAAAATAATTGCGTCAGCAAAATCCACTTTTTAATGGATTTTCAGATTTTCAAGTAGTTATCGAAAGACATTTCATTTGATGGTTTTATAGATGAGTTCTAAATCAACTCTGCTGATACACACAACATAATTACCACTATGCAATACAAGCTACGGGATTAAGAGAAGTGTGAGTTGTGATAGATCTTAACGAAATTCCGAAGAGAGCCATGGCGCTGATATTTTGTTAGGAACGGTAGTTCGCCCTGCCTGCACCACGACTAGAACCTCAGCGTAGGTATTCTTTGAATGGTTTGAGGAATCTAACAATGGATATGTCTTCAGTAATTATCTGTTTGAACCAGAAATAGGTGATAAAAAATATGAACTTTCTTAGAACCCACCATTTAAAATTTAATAATAGGGAATATGCCATCCGAAAGTATTAAGCACATTTTAATTTGAACAATTTAAATCATTCATGAATGTGAATAACACTGTGCTAGCCTTTATTCGTGTTTATTTTAGTTTGTTTCACATTTCTCTAAGGTTTTAAAGTAGCTAAGTATACGGATAAAATATAAAGCCAAGCGTGGCAAAGGTAGTCAATACTTTTACAGAGCTGCATTCACACTTAAGTAGTTTTTAATTTGATCATTTGAATCTCAGGACCTTTTCATTTCATTAAATTATTGTACAACAAAATCTTAGAAAATTGTTATAACTCAACATAATTTCATGACATTATTTACTTTCAGTACGTCAGTTTGAGACCCGTCTACAGCACTGACATGGCATTGACACAAATGAAGTATTAAATTATTACGTCTAAAATAATTAAAGACGTCAATATAACACTGATCTCCAAGGCAAATAGTAGGTAATAAATGTCTGTCTACCTACACAGTAACAATATTTTCAACACGTTATTGCTACAACTCCGATTCTTATTATTGTACGTATAGTATTTCATATTTATTACATATTTCGCAGGTGCCATACACTAAACAAAGAACTACTGGCGATATTATTATGGTAACGAATGCGTATAGGTCGATATTGGCGTTATCGGGTAGGTAAGCATATTTTATCAACGTGCCATATTGATATTGCTACCCCGTCAAGAATTACATTACCGTTTCTTATAGGCTTCTAACATATATAATATAGCATTGATAGAATTTACTTCAACTAAGATTTTTAGCATACATGAGCAGTAGATAATAGCCAACTGATAGCAGTTCCCCTAGTTAGGCTGGTTTCACAGATGTACGGGTGACCCGTACGGGCGGGTCCGGTCGCGGGACAGGGTGGAGCACATGTTAGGCGTTACACGTTAGAACATCAACATCGGGTCGCCTGTACAGCTGTGAAATCGCTTCACCCATAATATTTCAAACATTGGTCTCTTGAATGCGGCGGCCGGAGTTCGTATCCAGCACGCACCAGTCATCACGAATTTTTTTAAAGTTATGGCTGTGTTAGAAGTTAACGATCACTTTCTTCGGTGCAGGAAAACATCATGAGTTCTAAAAAGTGTGTTAAATTGGCCAATCCGTATTTAACCACTGGTGGACTACGGCCTGTATTGTGTCCCTCATATTTGTTAAGAGATCTGATTTCAATAGAGACAGTTGTGGTTTGTGATGATGAAGCTTCTACTTAGCAAAATATTAGTAACATTGTGAGGTCATCATCGTCATCATATATGTCCCACTGCTGGGCACGGGTCTCCTCTCTCAAATGTGAGAGGTATAGGTTATAGTCCACCACGCTAGCCAAGTGCGAATTGGTAGACTTCACACATAGTAGAGAACATTATGGAGAATTCTCAGGTGTGCAGGTTTCCTCACGATGTTTTCCTTCACCGAGGGAAGTGATACTTAACTGGTAATACGCACATATAGAAAATTAGAGGCGCATGTAGGATTTGAACGCACCACCTCCCGTTCGAAAGACCAACATTCAAATGCTATGTATTGTGAGGTGGTGACCCAGAATAAGGGAATGATGTCAAAGTACAGTTTTCGTTAATTATATTGTTAAAGAATACGGCCACACGTAGTAACCACTGCGCATTTTTAGGTTCATTAAAGTGCTGCAGTGTAGCGCAAGTATCCAAATGGCGTGAATGTTTTGTTCCGGCCTTGCGTCATTTTCTGCAGTGCTGAAATCTAGCTGCGACATTCGACGTATGTTAAATTAAAAAAAAAACTAAGTAAGTATACTAATATTATAAAGAGGAAAGATTTGATTGTTTGATTGAAAAGGCTTCGAAATTACTGGACCCATTTTATTGAAATTTGGCATGGAGATACTTCGAGGTCCTATGAAGAACAGGATCATTTTTATCCCCTAAAGGGGGTGACTATGTATTATTATTTTAACCGAAGTGAAGCGAGGGCTAGTATGCTAGTTAAATATGTATAGCTAATATAGTGTATGAATTAAAATCAAACTATATTATTACCTATAATAACATCAATTCTGTAAGATGATATCTTTTTGAATCCTGATATTATTATTCAGGTGAATATGATTTGTATCTTTCTATATGTACCTATTTATAGGTACCTTCATTTGTATATAAATAAGTTGTAAAAAAGCATGAATATGTATAACCACTAATCAGTGTCGTGTATGTTTTTGTGTGGGTATACGAACTTTGCAAAATCTATTAGAGGGCATATAGGAATAACGTTTGCAGTGCATCGCTAATAAGCAGGTACCGTTTTGACACACATGGTGAATAACAGGTTACATGTAACAAGTTCAAATCATACAATGTTACAAATAGAGTCAATAAATAAATTTCGTGGTTTGCGGCATTCCTTTTTTTAGCTTTATCTTATCATATAATATAAAAGGTATCTCTTTTCGGCGAATTGTTTCATTTAACTATAGATAATAAGTACATCGATAATACGAGTTACGTAAACAATGGTGGTAAAACAATTAGGTCAGCAAAATCTAAAAATCCTGGTCCTAAATTTTATATAAATACTGATAAATCATATCGATATTCTTAATTGTCACGACAGAATAGAAAGAAAGTGTGTAAAGTAAAGTACACATGCACTACGAAGTGAAACGTCTTTATGACATTGGTTATTGAGTGTCGTTTTAGAGATCGATAAACTGCCCCCTTAGACAAGTGTCCAAAACGTTAGTAGAATAGAACGGTAAATGTATGGGAATGACATTCGCTTACGCGTAA
>DWKA01002178.1:0-11054 GCA_018249155.1 Panoquina ocola ocola
GCAATCCTATTGGTTAATATTTATCCGTTTCTCCGCTCCGCAGCCTCGCTCCGCTCCAATGGACAGGCAGCCTTATATCCTGTTTTTGTGATTGTACCGTCAAATTACTTTCACGCCATACTAGCAACTAACTACCCTCTAAAAATTAACCGTGGTATGTTCAAAACATTTTCGTTTCAATATCTTATTGCCAATTATTATACAAATGGGGGTGTTCGGAATTATTTGTAAATTAACTCAAAAATTCCAACATCAGTTCAAAGTAACTTTGGTTATTACAATGATCATTTTGCCCAAACCATAGATTCGAACATAGATAATAGTAGAATGTTTATAAAAATAGACTTAATTAGATTAATTTATGTAAATTGAACGGACACTGCGATAGTATGTAGCTATTAAATACAAAAGAAACAATAAACAATTTATTCCAGTTCGTTCAATTTACGTATCAATAAGTCGGCCATATCTGCGAGAACAGACCTCTATGCCAGAGAGTAAAAAATCGGTACAGATACCCGAACCGACCTCTGAAGGTCGCAAGCGCATTCTGACGGACAGCGGCCGTGCAAAAATAAGAATAAACATTGATATACATTACGTTTATTTTTCCTTTGCTCTCTGCTACTAAAGTATCAGCTTGTTTGCGTGTTAAAATTTCTTGAATAATGCCGTTTTCATTAACCAATACCGCTCCGTCGATGATATCATTTTCTAGTACAAGTCTTTTGCTTAGAAACAACTGGTATGGCACTGCCATCTCGACGCTCACCACACAACTAATCTACTTGACGCTGTCAACAGAACTACAGCAGTATAGCTACATTGCGTGATAACGTAACAGTAAAATGATGATCTTAAAATATTGAATAGTTAACTACGAATATTGAAACAAATAAACTGAATTGATAAGTGCGTTATGAAATAGATAAAGGAGACAGTCGATCGTATTGCAAAACAACTACATTATCACGGAATTCTTTAAGAAAACCGTTAATACTAGATACCTACTTAGAAAGCTACCATTTACACAGTTTTTTTATAATTTAATTAAAGCGTGTCTATGATGAGTTATGTGAAAAGTAAGAGGGTGTTTTGCTAAATTTTGACAGTCCATTTATCAAAAATTAAGAATGGAAAGAGTATGTTAATAAAAGATTGAATATTACCAATATTTACCTTGGTAATAATAATAACACCCTGACAAGCTTATAAGCTAACAAATCCTTTAACAAATAAAATATTTAATGATTTATGAATAAAACAATAAAAAATTGGAGGGGATAACTTTGTGTCCACTCCGATTTCTGTGACTTTGACTAATTTGATTAAATTTCAGGTCAGAAGAATAGGTCAGAATATAATTATAATGTCGTTATGGCATTTTATTATTGCTAAACCGTCAATAAATTATCTCATAAAACTATTTTTATTATTAAGAAGAAAAAAGAACTATAGCAGATTTTAATAACGCTTAGTCTCGACGGGATGCATTTTTATTGGTTAGCTATACCTACCTATTTTGTGATACTCTAAAATCTTCCTCTAATTTTATTCTACCAGTATTAGTTACCTACTATTAGAGTATTAAATTGACAACTCCAAAAATCTCCATGCCTGATGACGTACCTAGACGTCTACGATAGAAAACTACAGAAAAACTGGTAGGTATATTTAAAAAATTCTTTAAAATATAGATAATGCAGCTGTACTAGTAAGCCACATTACATCGCTTCGGTTGGAAACCGCAATCGAAAAAAATTGCTACTCGTTTTTAACAGGCTTTATATAAATTAAATTTTTACCGTTTTAGGAGTCAGTTTTACAGAACAGAAAATATAAAATGAATAATTAAGTCATGATTTAGTCAAATATAAATACCATTCGAAGATAAATTACGTTAGGTATATCCAATCGAAGTGAAATCACAAGTTAATAAAGTTAGGAACTAGTAACTAACTCTAGTAGGTACATAATCTTTTAATGGTTTGTAAATAAAGTTTTAGAACATTTGTTAAAAGTAAACAAATAAATGCATCTAATTGTAAGTATGTATTTGTTTAGGTACTTTTAAGAACCTGTACGTATAGATACTTCACACCACTCTGTTAATGGGTAATGTTAAAATATCCCGTTATGTATTTATTACTCAATAACTAAAATATAATTCAACTATGTAATTTAAAATTAAGAAACAAATCGTTATGGACTATTCTATCCATTATCTTAATAGCTCCACACACGATACGATTCGTCTGTACGATCGATCTATATTGATACACTAAACTAAACGATTGGTCGTTAACAATTGTTAATTTACTTGTTTGAAGTTGAAGTTTGCATCGTCTTCGATTAAGTAAATCGTTATAATTAAAAGTCGGAGTTATAAATATCTTGACATACACCACCGATTCGTCGTTACGATCGGTCTGATGCGACGGATCGTACAGATAAATCGTACCATGTGTGGAAATCATTACGCGTACCTATTATAATACACACAACTTATAACCACAGCTTAGAACATAATTGGCCAACTGTCATTGTTATAATTAATTTCATCATCAATGACCGAATATTTATTTTGTTTTGCCTCGTTAACTTTTTTTACTTTCGTATACGTATACGCCATTACCTATTCTAGCAATTAACTATACAAACACTTTTCAAATTTAAAATCAGACACGATCTATAATTTATACTTCCCTTGGATCTATCGTTTATTTCTGTTAATTGCTTTATTATTTTGGTTTATAGCAAATACCTAACATTTAAAGACTAGTAGATATTTATCATATTTAACAGATTGCTGGAATCAACAATTACATCAATTAGGCCTCAACAATTAAATATCTGATATTATATCAATAAGTAGCCTTATAGCTACATTTATAAACAGTGTTCTTTTAATTTAAATTTTAGTTAGGTATATATTAATTTTAAAATTATTGCATTAATTTAATTATTTGTTAATAGCCATTAAAGTACTTCAACGTAACTAAGTATTAATAGTAAAAATAATTTTATGCAGAAAATATTATTCTTGATTTCAAAGTTATACAAGTGCAGCATTTGAAAAAAAATAACAATGTATATTTTTTGTTAAGATGATCTGATTGTTCTTCGGTCTGTGGCAAAGTTGACGAATCGTTCAATAAATGCCAATGTCTCACCTTGAACTTGGCTTTTAACACGCGGGATCGTCCTGGGCGATACCCTCTGCACAGTAAATAAATAAATACAATACTTGCTTTACCTCTAAAGACCTAGTTAAAGCACATACCAGACCGGTTCCTATGTACTTGAATATTTTCGAAAGGGCAGATAGTCTAGCATCTCCAACTACATGAACTAATTTCATTGTCCTCTACGAGCATAATTAGTGTCCTCCTATCAACAGTCCATAGTTACACGGTCGTATTTAACTCATTTGTTTACCGGTTTAAGACAATAACATAGTTTACTTTACTTACTTCAGGAAAACCAAATACTCTTGAAAAAGAACAATATTTAGGAGGCTAGGTCATATCCTACATGTCCAGGTCAGCTTTGAGCAAAACAAGGGCAATGCCAATTTCAGGGTCCACTTAGTCAGTTTACTGTTAGCTACGACGGTGACTTCGTGTCGGCTAACAATGCGAGTGGCATTGGCGGGAAGAAAGGAAGGAACGCCGACCGCATAATAATTGTGGAAGCGCCTTGTGTCCACCGCGGAACCATGTGCCGCCGAGCGCCCGACTCTCATCAACCGACAGTAAAAACTTAAGTCACAGTTATCCATGTCTATACCTCGCAATTACTTGTTTTCTTTGTGTTCATACAATTGTTAATTTTGGCACACATGCCGAGTTGACTGTTCTGTATGTCGCCTCCTATTAATAATTGTGTCGCGCTTACTTTTGTGTACCGAGCAGTTGCCATGTGAGTACCCTTCTTTCTGCACTTTTGCGAGGATGGTTTACCGATTTTTTTGTACTATAAATATTAAATACATTTTTAAGGAAGTACCGGAACATATATTTTTCGCATACTTATAAACTTTAACTGTGTAGCTAAAATTATGTGACTAATAAATACAATTTGCTACTCATAATTCTTGGAAAGCAAACTAAGTAGGTACCTATGCAAATAACAATGCAAAGCAGTCAAAACAAAAAGATCATATTGTAATTGTACTCGTAGTAGTAATGAACCTGCTATGGATATAATTGTTTGTTAAGTAAAAATCCAAACGAAAAATCAATTTGTTTGAAAATTAATTAAAAAAAAAATTTGGTGATAACTAAAATGTTTGTATGAAGTATGGTAATTATATTGTATGTCTCATTATTTAAAAAGTCCTGCATCATTTAAGAGGGTAGTGTAAAAGTTACATTTTGCAGCTTATTAACATTTAGGTAGCCCACTTTGTACTACCTACTAAGTACAATTTTCTACCAATAGATTGTTTATGACTGCATTACAAAGAATTCAAGGCGATAGAGACATTTATTTTTTATACTTTGATATTTTCTACCTTCCGTATGAAATGTTGAAATGTTGGTTGTAGGACTGGATCGGGAAACCTGTTATGATTAGACCTACGGGGCCAAAGCAAAGTTTTCGGTTACAAAAAATGAAAAGAGAATCAAGAATGTTAATTTAAGCTCAGTATCTAAATAAAGCTCCCTTCTAAACATTTATAAGGAACATGTAGGTATACAAGGTGCCTATGCATTTAGTAGTACTATAAATACATTTAATTGTGGTGGACAGAACTATGCACAAAGTTATAGGTACAAGGCATGTGTATTAATTAACAAAATAATCATAATTTGAAGTTCGACCAATCTGAAGCCCTGTAAAATCTGCTAATACTCAATTACCCACCCCGTTGCCATTGACTAGTCGTCCCTGTAGCCATCATATCATGAGGCGAGTCATAAGACACAAGTCCATCAGTAGAAATATTATTAAACTTTAAAATACAACAAAATAAAATTTATTCCCGATTCGAACATAGCAAAACATTATTGATAAAAAATTAAATTAAAAATTTAAAACACCCCAGACATAAACATTTAAAAAGTAAAAAATAATATCTCTAAAAAATATACGTCGCGTTGGGGGACCGCACCAAACCTAACATTTACTTCTAACTGCAATACAAAAAAATATTGATAAATGATAAGTCTTGAGTAAAAGACTAAATACATGTGATACATATGAAAAAAATCGTAGATAATGAATAGTTCGGAGCGGTCCCGCCATGCGACGTATATTTTTTAGAGATATTATTTTTTACTTTTTAAATGTTTATGTCGGGGGTGTTTTAAATTTTTAATTTAATTTTTTATACCCTATACTTATCCAGCGATCATGAGATAGATTATTGAAAACGCCTATTACAAATAGTTACTAACTAAAAATGAATTTCGTCTATTTTTTCAGGCAGATATTTACCTCCTTGACGACCCCCTGTCTGCAGTAGATACGCACGTGGGCAAACACCTAGTGTCGGAGTGTGTGAACGGCCTTTTACGCAACAGTACGAGAATATTAGTCACACATCAGCTTCATCACCTGAAAACGGCGGACAAAATTATCATCTTACATAACGTAAGTAGATAGACTTAAATCTGTCTTGGCTATCATTTGTGCCTCTTATCGATCTGTCTATCACTCTACGGTTATACGATTGAAATCAGAGAAGATATAGAATAATAATGTACTCAATTTTGAATCGGAACCTAGCGCGCTATTTTGTACACAACCAAAAATCTTCACGTATTCTCCACACAAATATGACAACTTCTCTATTGGTCAAAAAACGCGTTAAAGTGACATTCATATGGCCGGCGCACTGTTGTTGGTCTCATTGTCATTCTACTTTCTCTGATTTCTATGGGTTTTACAGCAACGCTTGATTGTTGTCCGGTGTACGTGCTTGAGACATAAACCGCATAAAGCAATGGCGTAGATATTTTAACTTGAGAAAAAGGGCGCAAAGAAAATGTTAATTATTCATTGTTTGTTTTACAATAGATTAACCAACGAGTAATCTACTCGATAAACACGAATGACGGATGTCCATTCTTCCCATTGTATCTTATGCAACGCGGTCATTAGCGTGACCCTAATAGCTAGCTTTATATCAATTAATTAACTAGACATCATCGTGTCGTTTACAATTAAACATTTTCCCGTTGTTGAAGTGACTTAATTATTTTTTAACATTATATCGTTCAAGTGTTATATTTTCCTAAGATTCGAAGTAGGTACTTATAAAAATGTTTTAAAATATTTTCATTAATTCATTTCATAATTAATATTGATGAGCCATAAAGAGGCACTTTTGGGTAAGTTTAATTCGAAGTGACTTGGACGAAAATATACTAACTCGCCATAATTTAATGTATTGCGTTTTGCTTCGTTAAATAGTCTTAAAACATATCTACCATTTCTATTAATGTTCATATCAAATTTTTAGATATATAAGAATAAAAATACGTAATCGAAATTATAGATAGGTAAGTACATAAGCGTAAGTGATAGTCATTTTAAATTTAATGTTACGATGAAATTCGTTATTACCCGAATTAATTACGCTTTGTATTTTAACCTAGTAATCATGAATATTTGTAACGTCATTTGTAGTGATAGGTAATTGGGACGAATGCATTTAATTCGCGCTCTGATTTGATACTGCTATCATTGTACATAGGTATCCCAGTACGTCTATATCGTATTCAATGAATACTCAGCCAGCATGTTTTGATATGATATCTTGTCGCAAAGTCGGCAAGTCATTCGATGTGAGTGGGAAACGTAGATAAGAACGAATAGTATTGATTTTAGTATCTTATGAACAATGTTTCAGAGGAGTTTAATCATGGATTTATTGATTCATTTTATTCAAATTTAATTTATATTCCTACATATTTTAACGCATTAAGGCCACGCCTGGGTAATACAATACCTTATAGGTAATAAAAATTGATAGAAAGTGTTCCAATTCTATAAAGGCCATGGCTATGACCAACATTCAACAACGATGATATTGAAACTATTTGAAGTATGACATAGACAAGGTTATAAGAAAAATACCTAATCTCATATGCTAATGGAGATATTTCACGTTATTTAAGCAATTTGTGAAGACTAAAAAAATATATACATATGTTTTTTTAACGTATGCCATTCTGTGTGACTAATTATAATTATACATTATGGTGTATTCAAAATGTCATGAATATAGATTAATATGCATGCATACATAAAATTGCATGCAGTATGAAATTCAATACATTGATGGTTTTTCCAATACACAGACTATACACTCCTACCTACTATTTAACACGAAGCGATTTGTAGTTTATATTTTTAGTGTTTTAAAATTTTGCTCCGCATTTTATTTAAATACACCAAAGCCACCACGATTCGCGTTTTAATCTCCCGCAAACGTCAATTACCTACCACATTTTATAATAAGTACCTAAAATGTAGGTAGGTACATACTCGTTATTTTGTATATTAATAGTAAAACTTTACTTGTACATAAAATGAATACTTGGTAATCGATACAGAGGTCAAATCATGTAGTTTTTATTACTTGTGTTTGTTTGATAATCAAATGTAAACCAAGTTACTGGGTATTATGAACTCATTGAGTCTCATTGTTCATAACCTCGTTAATTAAATTCTTGTTCCAGTGGCCAGTGGCCATTTCAATAAGTTACATATATAGCTACCCGCCCTCGCATTGCTTTGGGAGAAATATAGCCTGTACCTGCATATCGCCCGTAAACCGCTGCGTTTGAGAAACTAAAATTTCGTCCATTTTTTTGACTTTTTTTTCTTTATCAAAATTCGAAAACCTGGGAAACATATTATATTCAATTAATTCAAGCAAGGATCATTAGTAATTAAGTAATACATTTTATAGATTTCATGTAATTGGAAAAAAATCCTACTAAAACAAAATAGGGTAAAATTACCAAAAAAATATAAAACAATAACATTTTAAATATTTGGAGAGTGATAGACAACATAAATTATAAATAAATAAATAATATTAATAAGGTCATTATCGAATTTATTTGTTAAATAATGTAACCCAGTGTATGACCATATTTACCTATTTGAATTTACAAGTTATCATTGAACATTTTTTATTAATAGGGTGAAGTCGAAATTGAAGGCAGCTTCGATGACGTGTCAAAGTCGCCGCTCTTCCAGGAGTTGTTGGAAGACGAGGATCAACCGGAGCAGGAAACCGCTCGAACACAAATGTTGAGGCAACGAACTGTCTCTGTTCAGGTAAAACTTCAAAATATTATGTATATGATAGAAACAAAAAAGTTTATGTATAAAGCTTTTTCACTTCTTAAATTTACGTATAATTAAAACAGACAAGTTCAGCAATCCTTAAAGCTACAATTATGTAAGGGTGATAAGGGTTCACTTTTAGTATAGGAGCACGGAAAGAATACTTAATTTTAAATACCTAAGTAATCATTTCTGCATCGGAAATATTGTGTCATATTCCTTATTGTAGGTAGGTACTCTTTCAGGGGATGAATGAGTATTTGAAATTCCAAATCTAAAGTTTCTCGGGAGATTATTTTTATACTTGTCAAACCGTATACATATACAATTTTTAACCCCTATTTTACTCCCTTACTGTGCTATCAATCGTTTATACTTTATCAAAGAGCATCTCCATCTTTGAACTATTCAATATCGTTATCCAAAGCCACTTGACAATGCGATAGCGAGATTATCCATACATACATTCTACATACTGACATTTTTCCAATATTGGTATTGAATATGACAACAATAAAGTAATCAATAACGATAACAGTTAATAACCTATATCGATCGGTATAGGTACTTCTACTACCTACTTCTATAATTATATAAGTGATGAACGTTAAAAGCTGAAAATGTAGAATAACATTTAACGATATTTAATGAAATCGTAAACTGATTAATAAAGTCTATTTGGTTGTAGCAAATTAGTGTTACTGCTATTCAATTTTGTCGTCCTGTCACTAGGTAATTGCCATGAACCTTGATACATCAAGTTAATTATAAATAAACAAAATGCAGATAATTTATGATGATAAAAACGTTAATCAACGTAAATGACGTTAGGCAATTAATTTGTATTTAAATTAACGGAAAATAAAAGTAACTAAACTAAAACCATTGGCACGAGATATTATTATATTTCAAGCTTTTGGTGTACTTTCGGAATATAAACTTTCAATAAATAAATACATGGTATAGTACAATTTATATTGTAGTTAAATGTGTCGATACCGACGGTATTTATATAAAATTAATTATTTGATTTTTAAGTTGATATTCGTATATGTTGTAATTTTATGTCGTTATTTGTCCACGATGGCGTATAATTAAAAATAAATGTTTCAGTCACACGCAAGCGTCACCACACTAACGGATACGGGAGCAAATAACAACGAGGACGAACCACAGGAAACCGAAGAACTCATGGGCAAAGGTAATTTTGAGTATTATTAATTTTTGGTCTTCTTTCTCTGTGTATTTTGTAAAAACTACGGAACCCTACACTGCGCTTGGCTCGAAACGCACTCGACCGTTTTTTATTATCTATACTCAGTCTATACTAATATCATAAAGAGGAAAAATTTGATTGTTTGCTTGTTAGAAATGAATAGGCTCCAGAGACCATAGGAGTTCATAGGACGGACTTAGGGCAGTTTTTATCCCGTAAATAAATGCTAAAGGAGTCGAATATTTCTACTAATATTATAAAAGCTATAGTTTGTATGTTTGTTTATTTGTTTGTTACTCCTTGACGCAAAAACTGCCGAACCGATTTTCATGAAATTTGGTACATGCATAAAGGATAACTTGTATTAACACATAGGATAGGTTTTATCCCGGAAATCCCGCGTCAATCAAATACTAGGCTGGAAATTAGTGTACCATATTTAGGGCGAGTATGCTTAAAATAAACTTGGTATCGTGAACATGACAGGTCGTGTGTCGGGCTCGGTATACGCGCAGTACTTCGGCGCGGGCGGCGGCTGGCTGCTGCTCACCGTCACGGTGGTGTCCATCCTGCTGGCGCAGGTCGTCACCTCCGCCGCCGACCTCTGGCTCACTTACTGGTTAGTAAGTTACTCGTAGTAGTACGTAGTAAGTAGTACGTTGCTCGTATAATCATGAGCAAGGAACTTGGCAACAATCTGAAAGAGTTAGATGCGCAGAACAAAAAGCAGAGCAAAACGTCTTCTACGTTTTGCCAAGTTCCTTGCCCATGACTATACCTACGTTGCTCCTATCAATGGGTGGGGAGATCGATCTATTATAGCCCAGGAAGGTACTAATCAGTTATGTAATATGTTTGCTTAAAGGCGGAGGGCGAGGCAAATGCAAAATTTGTAAAATTTTATTCGCCTAATAAATGGTTGATTTTTGACTGAGTATGGGTATAGAATAATGGGAAGCATTAATATCATAGATTACAACGTGATAATACATAACACAGACTTAACATTGATATAATATAACTTTCTAATCCAAAACAGGATGAATCAAGTCGAATCGAGGCATATCAATGACACTCTCTTGAAAGGAAACAATACAGAGTCTTTTATGTCCAACGATACGATCGTACCTAATGTCACCGAAGTGCCAGTAACAACGGAGATGGATGACGGCTTGGTCAGCACCGTCAGCCCGAACCAGACCGTCATCAACACCTTCCTGAAGACAATGCTGACGTTGCAGAACATTGCGCCCAACGGAACGTTTCAACATGACATATATATTTATATCTGGAGCGCTGCTATACTCGGCTGCATTATACTTACTACTGTCCGGTGAGTTATACCAATCTGTATTTTTAACTAATACTAGACTAATAAATACTAGATTACAGTGTCCCTAATAGTCTATGTCACTTATTTTTCTACAACGAATACTGTTATGGTATCATTCCAATTTCATTCCTTTTCACCCACACTTTCACATCCCTAACTCCCGCGCACATCCCTATTCCCGAAAACCATTCCTTTTCC
>DWKA01002179.1:0-11050 GCA_018249155.1 Panoquina ocola ocola
GTTGCGGAATGAAGAGGGGACCGGAGCGTTGCCGCTCGTCAACATCACGCCACTCGCTGTGTATGTGTGCGTGAGTTGGAATTCAGTATCTTGAGAGATTTTGCATTGACCGGTATTACCATCTGACCGGTATTACCCAACTCTACTATATATACAGGGTAGTTTTGAATAAGATACTAAATTGCCCGTTAATTCAATCTCTTGTAGTCTGTCGCTGACGATGCGACGCGGCGCGTTCGTAAACCGTCACAAAACAACGTCAAATTCTTCCGACCGATAAAGAGCAGATATTTAGAAAAAAATACGCGATCCCGGTGGGGTGCTGGTTAAAATATCGGTCCGTGCTTATTTGCATACTAACTAAAATAATTTATTATTTTTTCACGGAGGGGAGATCGTGTGGGGTGAACACAATGGGAATAACTAGAAAGTGAGTGTTATTGGCCCGATCGCGAGGCAGTTACATTTTTATGCGTCTACAAACATTTATTGATAATTGTCATTATTATTACAGATTCATGATGATGAAAGGAAAAAATATACCTTTTTACTTATTTTATTACAAAACTTCAACAAATATTTTTTATAATCATTATCAAGTATTGTAGAGCAAGGCGAAACATGTCGCGTTTATCCGGTGATCGATAACACGCTAGTTTTTATACGGGGGCTTAAGACAATAATTGGTGATATTTATCATTATATTGCATGAAAAAACAACAACAGCTACGTTTTTAAACAGTGACAGTAAACATTACCTCGTTTAAACTTGTTAAGCATTTCGAATCTAACATCGACTTCAAATAGGATCATCTGACAAATGAATCAAAACAAAACAAATTTCAATATCAATCCCGCAACTCATCATTAAAGTGGTAAGCACAAGTTGTTTAGATCTAACGCCGATACCGAGAATCCCTCGCACTATACAAATACCATAAAACATACACGGAAATGCAATATTCGACGTCAGAACAGGAGATGCTTAAAAGTTGGTATCAAAGCGGTTCGGAAATCAGCGTACGGTTGGCAAAAGGACGCGCGGATCGGCGCATCCTTACAAAATATCGTATGATTGCGCGGAACAAAGATAACTTTTGAACGAAAAAGTTTGTCGGAGCCGGCGCGCGCCGCCGCATCCACCTCTCGCTCGCCACTGTTTCATCTGTCAACGGTTATTAATTTTCTCCAACTCCAAATTTGAATGTCGAACGTAGTTATTATGGAATTTCGCTCCAAAAAGAACGTAAAGAGTTACGATGACGAGTCAAAGGTGTGCCAATCTCCGTCCATTGAAATCAATCGATACGAAACAATATTTCCTTTCAATTCATTTACAATTGAAGACTTTTTCATTTTACCCCTTTGAAACGGAACAAACTTCGTAAAAAAGAGAACCCATGAAAATGCTTTTCTATCTCGATTTATTGAACGAGTGAGTTGTGGCAAAGGTCAAATAAGAAAAAAGGTTGGTGCGTAACTTCCGTTTTAAAAAGATGTGTTTATAGGTAAAACTAAACTACGTATTGAATGGCACAACCTCTCCACATGAGTGGAGTAACACTCGACGATACACGCAGAACGAGACTCCGAGATATAATGAAAAATTAAAATTAATTAGAGACATTTCTGTTGACGCTCCCGAAGCGTAGGATTGCGAACGAAATTATCATTCGTATCAAAGGGAATATTTTAAATATCTATACATAAACATGGCGCAGTTAGGTCCAGACGGACTCACACCGCCGCAAGATTTACGCCCGCGCCGCGATACTGTCTAAATGCCCGAATCACAGATGCATGATATTTTATTCCTTTTTTTCGACCGTCTGGCCGAGCCTTTGTTTTGAGTATTGATGAGTGATTTTAATTTGGGTGTGTCGCACGACATTTTTATGAAAAACATTCGTTGTAGTGCCAACTTTTTGTAAAAAGAACTAGACGTAGTGTTTGTGCGGCGAGCGACACGTCACCGCGGACGGCTCTACCAGACAGATGAATTAAGAATGTGTTACTCGTCTATGAAATGCGTGGCGGTTTTTTAATGAGCTTTTAATTCTGAAACTGTAGATTAAAAGTTGCTATGTGTGTAACATAAAAATAAAAAAATACGAATTAAATGTGACAGAGTACGCTGCTACCCATTATTTATGATGACTACTGCGTTGACTCGCTCCAATAGTTAATAGTTCAGTGCGAAGCCGAACATATTCATATGTAAATCCCCATACAATTGGTTCGTCGGTACCTTGTAATCTAAGATCAAACTTCTTTTAAAAGTAATAAAAGCTCTTTGTTAGACGTACGTTGGAACATTAATTTCGTATTCGTACGTTCGAATAATTTATACTTGCAAGTGACGGTATATTAAGTGTTGTATTAATGTTGCGCATAAAATTATGTGGGGGTAATCAATGTTATATGACATCGGTGGGGTTAAAAGGAAACTGAAAGGAGTTGAATAACTTAACACTACAATATCTGATATTAAAAATATTTAATTACAAATAGAGTAAATAGTGTTAAAATAAAAGATAAAGAATATAACTGTCTCCAAGTTAGTTTAAGTAATATATGAAAGCAATTATTACTGCTGGATCAAGTCTGACAGAAGTAGCAGAGAACAGAAGCGCTTATAGATACCAATAAATATACACACGTACCAATGAACGAAATACTGAATATAACGAAACAAAACGAAAGGGGAGACGCATTGCAAAGATATCGGCGGAAAGGGTTGATTTTGATTGAATATCTGTTATTAAGACCCTCCCTACACACACACAGATATTAAATAATATACACGTTTAGTTTATAAATATGCATGAGTTGTGTTAAAATTACTGCACCTCGGCTTTCGGCGGGGCCTGGCCAGGGCTCGCGTGGAGCCAGGACTGGAGGGGGACGAGGTGGGAGATGAGATGTCAAGGAAATTAATAAGGGATCGCCGTGATTTGCATGTATCGTCATCATTACAAGTTAAAGGAATAGAAAATCACACAAATACGATATCATTAACATGTGTGATCTATAATAGAGACCTTGTATTTGTGTGTATGCCAGTCGTGAAACAAATTACTTAATAGGGGATGTTGTGCGGTGTACATTACTGAGTATGTTACTGTTTTCTAGTAGCTTTTTCAGAACATCGTATCAATAGATGGCATATAATCGAATAACAATGGTTTGAATAGGGTTAGGAGGGCTAGTGGCAGTATTCACGAGGTGCGGGGGGCGCGGGTCACTCTACCTTTGACGGCAATCGAGTTCGGGTCGACCCTCATTAAAGTCGGGTTGAGCTGGACGCCAGGCTAATTACTATGAATTGATAGGTTCTTTTTAACTTGTTACGTTAGTTACCCGTCGCTTGTAATGTAACAAGGTACAGCAAATTTTAAGTTAAAGTAATACTTTTAGGTTCTGATTGTTGGTACATATATCAAGTTCATAATTTTGATTCAATTGTAACAGATACTAACAGGAGCTCAAACTATCTTTACTATTTTTATGATGAGCTAGGGTTTGTGTGTTCGAAATTATTTATTTAATTTTGAAACTGTTAGGTTATCTCGGAAAGCCTGTACTGGAAAAAATTAAATATCCTATTGGAGTTGAAGTAACACCTTAGAGGAATGGCTAGAGAAAGATACCTCTAAAATGAATTGTGATTTGATTCCTCGAAAAGTGAAATATGATTCACGTTATGATATAAATTGATAACAGTCAAATATATTTTATCAGAGGAACTGTCAAAGAGGTCTGTCTGTGCGTCGCGCGGCTCGATGGCGCAGTAATTAATGAAATGGTATTTCCGAGGATGTGAGGTTTCCTTCTCATTGTTTTCGCGACCCATTTATTTTTTGCGCGTCAACTTTATTAATTTGCTGTGCCGCCATCATGCGCAGGCTTTGTGCCTATCGCCTTCGGGTTTGCGCGGTTTTTCCTAGAATTGTCGGGGTTGCTCGCAAAAGGACCCAAGAATCATATTTAGCAAAATTGTTTTTTGGGAAATTGTTGAGAAAGAATAACCTCTGTGTGAAGGTAAGGGTTAAAGGTCAAAATAACATGCTAAAAATAATTCATTTTATTAGAATTTAATTAGACTCTACATTTAAGTCTTACTATTAACATGTCATTGATGACTGAATCTATACTCACTGTATAAGTGTGTTTAAATCCATTATTTCAGGTTGCAGCATCTAAATTAAATAGAACTAGGTCTCCTATCAAACCTGAGTTTTCCGACCTTGTGTGCGACCCTAAAGAACTGTTTACTAGCATTAAATAATTTTACTAAAATTATTCTACTAATGTACTTGTATACCTGTTGTTAAATGTGTGTGTTACTAAGAAACAGCAAGATAAACATGTTTTGTCGTGAGCGATTCTCGCTGCCAAGACGCTCGACAGTGAACTAACGAATGGGCAATGAGGTTCGATAATCAATTTCCCCGTGATTGACGCCGAGTGGAATCCAATTGGCGGGATGCGCTACTGAGACGTCATTACGACCTGTCACACTCCACTTGTAGAGCGGCCACGTATACGTGAATCATCGATAAATTCTAATTCTAAATTATTATTTTTATATAGGTGTCACTGATACACTATAGCACGGGAATTTTTTGAATCTATTACCATTTATTTTTAGGAAGGTACTTTGTCAAAAAATGTAAATAATATTGATTTTCGTTTATCAGAAAAATTTGTTAAGCATACTATTACATTTCTTAGAATAGTAAAAATACAAAGTAGATACTAGGAGCCGACAAGAAATGAATCAGTCTCAAGGTGCAGCACGATAAAATATGTAGCAGTGACAAAGTAAGTACCCGCGACACATTTGTCTTGGGCATTATTTATCTGTGCACAAGTGTAGATATCGAGCAGCACTATTTCATCGATATGTCTCTTTGGTTGCGATAAATCACGCCGCCCCTAGCATTCTGAGCGGACAGATGACATTCCGAATTACGATCATTTTAGTTGACGTCTTATGTTAAATTCATTTTACTTAATTAATAATACTAAATTTAGCTCCAACAGTCTCACGTGGTTTGTCTTAATTATCTAAAAAAGAAATGTTGTTTCAATGAGATATGCATTCAATTTGCAATAAATAAAACTTTAGGACTCCATTTAACCACATATTCGTAGTAGTAAGCATTCGAAAAGTAATATCGAAGTTTCAAATACTACCAGCAATTTGAAATGGAATAATCTTTCAAACGGTTGAAAAAGGAACCTTAATTAAAAGCCGAGTATGTCAAAGCTTCTAAAACTCGTGATAGAGTTTTTTGGACCGATTCCAGGATTTTAACGAACTTTTTATAAAAATGTGGGCATATGATTATGAATATTCGATATCATGTTGCCCTCCGGATAATGTCTGGAAAAACGCAAGTCACAAGCGATGGCGTTTTATGATGAATACACATATTAGTTACAGTACGTACCTATTCTAAATACTTTATACAGTATCGTTTAATAATATATAAATTGGCACTCTGCTAGTAATAATACCAACCAATACATGTAGCACCTCTGAGAACGGCATCCACACATATTTAAAACGCATCGATATACATAGGTAGGTATTTTTGTATATTTTTATTTAAAATGAAAAAAACAGTTTAGTTTGCTAATATTATGTACATCAATAACGCGCCTTATATTTTGTAGATTGTAAACATTAAAAAACGACAAATGAAATAGTTCAAGTTCGATTTCCGAACGGCGGGACACCGCGTATAGCGGACAGATGACGTAAGAAGGACCCTTTTTAACTGGGTTGTTCACCTTGCAGTACGCAAAGGGTTAATTCTATCCGAAGGGTTATTACAGGGCCCGACTGCGTGATTATGACTGTATATATTCGATTCGTTTGAAGCATTGCGTGCCAGAAATGCTTTTGTTTTTATTTTCGGGTTAAAGCGGGATGCTTAGCGTTGTCTATGGGAGCGGGAAGGTACGAGATTGTCTATGGATATTATTTGATATTGCGGCAGAATGTCTCGTTTGCTTTTGTCGGTGCTATTTGTTCTTGTAGTAGGCAGTAGGTATTGGTCCATAAACGTTTCATTACATATGCATGGCGAAAATTATAGAGACTGAAATAAATTCCTGTAAATTAATTATTATGCTTTTTTGGCGGTTTAGAGATTTTGAATATTTTAAAGCTTTCATAATATTTTTATTTTCATTTCATAAGATTTGCATATTAAGCATTTGCAGAATTTGTATATTGTTTAGTTTAAACTGATAAGTTATCACTGAAAATATTTCTAGTTTTAATTTTCATGGATGAAGTCTGAAGCATTCGTAACAATTTAAAACACACTGTCTTTTCAAGGACAAAGATAAGAAAAGTATAGATGTAAATTTCATTAATATTTGATAGAAATACTGATATGACTGAAACACTAACAAATCGTTAATCACATAGGGGTACAGTTTAAATGAAAAGTTAATTTTTTTTTCATTTTAAAACACAATGTCCTCGCATGCCCTTGGGCGTAATTCCAACTTATATATTATTCAGTTATAATGTGCAAGTCGTGTACATAATCTAAGGGTGTAAGCTCTGGGGACCAAATTTGAGATGGGGCGTTCAAAAATCTCGATTGAACCCTATCGAATGTAATCTCCGTGTGTCAATACGCACACACAGAGACGGGTCAGCTTGCAACACAGTTATATTAAATACTCAAATTAAATAGCGAACGGTTAAATTAAGTAAACGTTGAACTTGGCTAGGAATATGTTTAATCTTTTGGTCTAAAAACTAGAGCCAAGTCGGTGACTAAGTTTTAAATTACCACATTTTCGATCTCGTCTACAACTACCTATAATTTAGTTGTGGTGTATTGAAAGACAATAGATTAATCAGAGGTAGCACGTATAAAACTAGCAATAGTGGAGCTTACGCCAGTTTGTACGCGGCTCTAGCAGCGGAACAAGTCCGATATCAGCCTCGCACACTCGCAAGATGTGTTGCCGAAACACGACTCTATGTAGAGTAAATCAGTAAATAATAGGGGGTGGACAGGCATCGATTGATCTGAAGGGCGATAGAAAGGGGTAGCTTAAAATATTGCAAGGGGTGGCGATAATATCAACCGTACATAAGTTGTAACGTCCGACGTTCTTGGCGATGGGCAGAGGGTGATTTTGGGAGACGTTCGATTTTTGGGTGTAAATTAACGTAAACATAGGATAGACTCTCACACAGACATACCTCGGACACTCGGTCACATCTACGATGGATTAGACACCTCTATATCATAAAGGTATTTATTTTGTAAATAATAATTATCATCTTATACCTAGACGCAAACTATCTAGCTACGAACACATTAGATATATTATAAGTTTACAAACATTCAAACTTGTCAATATTATTAAACATTTTGCATATTTAAGAAAGGTACGTAATAAAGTGTATAGAACAAAACAAATGCACAATTTTAAATCGTAAAGGCCTGCCGTGGTAGAGAAAAATTCCTCGCAAACAAGGAACTACTTCACAATTGCTGTAATTCATCACTTCCACGCTAAAACACCAACTATTCCAAGCCGACCCCTTGTTGTAACTCAAATAAATAAAAACAAAACCGTTGCGAACGAGGCGCCTTATAATTCGGTTTATTATAGAAGGACATGCGATTAAACGGATTCAAAATGGCGGTGATAACGGTGTACTCGAAATGGCGGAAAAGTAACGCGAGCTTTTTAACTTATATGTCTCTGTCGGAGTACTGAATTGTTCAGTATTTATTTATGTTGATGTTAATCTGGCTTTTTAGTTTTTAACTAGGAAGTCTGGGAATAAAGCGTGCCGCCTTGGAGTCGGGCCGCGCCGAGAGTTACGTACCTCCTGTGGAAAACTTTTGCTTTTACTTTTTATGTAGTTGCCAACTATTTATACTACGTATAAATAGATATCACACGTCTACACTTGCGGCAATCATCGGTCGATAGATAAAAAATAATCCTCGTGATTTCTTTAGTACTTACGTCTACATAGTGTTGTGCAGTGTTTGGTACGTCGGCGGTAGTGTTGGGAACAGGCACAATTTTTCGCGTGTCTGCCGTGGCGTTTGACACGAGCGGTTGGTGCCGCGAGTTTTGGCAATTAGCGATGTTATCTCGCCGCCGGCTATCTAGCCGGTGCCTGCCGAGCCGTGCCCCTTGTTTTATTTGCTCCACCAAACCTTCCGATACCGGGGTAATAAAGGAAACTTATTCGGGAATGCGATATTTTGGCTGGTGAAATTTGTAAGGTACGTTGCGAATGATAGAAATTCATGTATAACTTTAATGTATAAGTAGGTAACTAATGTCTATTCAGTAACCTATCTGGACAGATATATGATTATTTTACTACTTTACGCTTTCAGCGTACCACTTTTATTACACGTAAGCATTAAAAGCATAAGAAAGAAGTATTGTACGACACCATACGACTGTACGAAATGTGTCGTGTTATAAAAATTTAAGCGATCAATCCACCGTTACAAAAGTTACGTTTGTATGCAAAATAAATATTAATGGTTCACACAAACACATCCACACGTGTACACGCACACATGCACAATGCTTACCCTTTCAACCCTCATCTATACAATTTTACTAATAAATGTGCGTAATTAATCATACGAATATGGGTAGTGTTCCAATACACGACAAAAACTATTTTGTGTGCGGCGCTTGTTTATGATAGAACTGCGCGGTAAAACCCAAATGTTATTGTTCACAGTTATTTAATAATTCTTAGATAGCCTTTTAGACAGAGCAACGTAACCTAAAATTATATTATAATAAGTATTAAGATGATACATTTCTTAGAATCTATATTTCTAAAGAGAAATAACCAGATAATTTGTGCTAATATTTCTAAGTCATACTATGATAATGTTTTGTTAACACTGAATGCCCTATGAAAATGACTCTGTATGCAGTCTGATTCCTCTTTCATTCAGCTTAAAGCTCAACTAAAAGCAATTTATTAGCTCATACAAAATTTGCGAATTCCACAGTCATCAAAAATCAATGAGCCGTCGTGGCACAGATAATACAAGACACGCGAAGACGCATAAATCATCCCACACGATGGTCTGACAATAGCCACCTCCATAAACACACCCCAACACGTTAATTAATTAAAATTATTAATGACAGCGCGAAATAATGTGAAATCGATACGCGAATACATTAAACGCTAAGCAAAAACACTTGAAACGTAACGGGTTATTAATCGCGCTAAATACTATTTGTTTTTTCCGCCATGTTTTTTTAATGGCGGGAATATGCAGATGTAGCTTTACGTTTTCTTTTATTGACAGTTTATGGTTCGGAAAGTGGAATGACTGCGAGTGCTATTCGATACTCGGCGCGATGCTCAGCTTTTCAAGTGATTTCGCACGAAAGGGCGGCTTTCATGAAAATCAATGGCATAATGCGAGCGCGTTTTTGATTTTTCATCTTTAATTCCCAATGCTCCAAGTTTCATGCGAATTATCGAGTAAATATACAGCTTATGAATTTGCAAACACAAATAAATAAACAAATGTACATATATCGTTCATAATAAAATACAGGGTTCAATAAACTTTATCTACGCGCAGACAAAGCTTTCTAGTTTCTAAACAGTTCCATTCATAACCATTCAGTTGAACTCTCCTAAAGGATTAGTTGTCTATGAATACCATTTTTTATCTACGAACAAGTGACAGCCGATAAACAGTTTAAAAATGGAGCCTTTTAATAGTCGCGCGATTCGAGGTAATGGTTCGACGTCAGATTATCTGAATTAATGACGGGAGTTTAAAACAATCGGAGATATTGACAAATTCGAGCCATTAATGAGAGGCGCTAAGCGGTTCACTCGATTATTTTCGTATCAATGATATTGTCAGACGATTTGACAATTCGAATGGCTCGTGTACTAGTAATGGATGGATAACAATATTTTATAAAACAATTGTTAGTCTGCGGTGACTAGTCTAGCCTAATAAGATAATTTGTTTTACATACGTAAATACGTTTTAAGGTACGTACTGGCAGCCGATGTACCTCGATCTTACCTGAAAAAATAAACATGTATTAATAATTTGAAATAAATAATTATTTGTATATTTAAATAAGTATACAATAAGTTAAAATAATAAAAAACAATGGCACTTTAGTCTAATCCCCCTACTATTGAGCTTGTTAACAGTAGTTATGATTTTGGTAATAAAAATATCGAATCTCTTTGTTTGGAATGCCAGAGAAGAATAATAAATCCACCAATGACGTCATTACGAGCGGGCATATTTAAGGAGTGCAAGGAGGTTTAACCATCTGGAAAGAGGAGGCAGGGGTCGTTTGGTATAGACGTACAATTAACCAACATGGATGGACTAACCAGTCATTTTGAGAGTTACAAGTACTGTTTTGTACAATGTTTGTGATTATTAGACTCAGAGATTTTAAATTGGTAACTTGCTATAAATGTTCTACCGAATAAATTTAAGAGGTAGGTACATTTGATCGATAGATTGCATTATTATATTTAAAAGTAATATATGTTTTTGCTATTATTTTTTTCTTAGAGTCTAAAACCAATATAATCTTTTTGAAACATCGTGCCCCAGTCAAAACCCTGTTTGTTCAACAGTCTTGCCCCGAAGTTTCAATTTGAATGCTACGAATAATCCAGTAATTTAGTTAAGCGGTACCTCGAAGCGATTGCTTATTGAATAGAAACCATCTGAATTAGTTCACGACTGAAAACAAACGACTGCAGGAGACATTATCGTCCGGAACAATTCGGAAAGTTTTGTCAAGCATTCACAGCGCTCTAAGTGCCGATTCTCAAATAATATGAAAATATTAAATGTTATTTTGCGTCGGCACTGTACTTGTAACTTTAGGCACCCTTACATATTTAAAGTATCATTTAAGATCAGCCGTTAGTAAATGCACACTGAACGAAAGGTTACGAGTTCGATTAGAAAGAAAGAAAGAAAACATATTTATTCTGCCACAAAATATGGTACACTTTTAA
>DWKA01002180.1:0-11046 GCA_018249155.1 Panoquina ocola ocola
CACAACGCTGCGGTACGCGGTATGCGATGCCGGACACTCAATCATATGGAAAACGTCGACAATGTTCTCTTGTTCCGTCGCAGTCTGCGTCAGCGGCGAATTGTCATTGTCGACGTTTTCCATATGATTGAGCGTCCGGCATCGCATACCGCGTACCGCAGCGTTGTGCGTCGTGATCGCGAGACCGAAGCTTAACCCTGCTAATGTAGAAACACTGCATTGGCAGAGCATTTAATTTTGATTTCCTCTAGACAAAAAATAATTAAAACTTACCTCGCTTCTCACTAAAGGGTTGATTTCACTATTTATAATGTTATGTGTAACAAAGGATGTGACTTTTGCCTGCAATAAACACACACAAGAATGTATAGTCATCGACATGAAAATTGGCAAGAGTCTGAAAGAGACAGATGCGCAGAACAAAAGCAGACAAAAACGAAATCTTTGTTTTTCATAAAATAGTGAACTTATGTAGGTAGGTACCAAAACAATTAATTTTATTTAGCCATCGCATTGTAGTGTGCGAGCTGTTAAAGAAACCTGCTGATATTAATGACGCGTATAAACACATTTTATGCTTGAAGGATAGAATCACACACGCGCACGTAATTATATTAGGTACAGTACAGGTCTAGGTCGATCATGCTAATAAAGCGGTTAGCGCATTTTTATTAAGCTTGAGAAGGCGTCAAGGTTTATTATTTAGCTATGGACGAGAAAAGCTTGGGTGGTAGCTTAATTATGTCCCTTTTTCCTATGATTTATTTAGGTACCTATATAATACGAAGCATTAGGTCCCCCACTCTCCACTTTTATTGGCCGTCCGAGTCATGCTTTTGGTGATGAGTGATCCATATAGGTAATAGCTATGTCGCAACGTGAAAGAGGAACAAACAAACACACATTTTCACATTTATATTATAATATTATACCTACAAAGTACTAAGTATGGATTTTACGTACTACGTTTCGTCACCACTCTTGAAGCATTATAATGGTCGGTCTATTAATATATTAACCTACTATAATAGTTTCGGAGAAACAAACATTCATACCTACTCTTAATGGTGGCCTGTGTTAGTCTATTAAAAAAATACAAATTATAGTAAGTAATAAATAGGTACCCACCTCACGCATAGTGTTCTCGCTAAAATAAATATAAAGATATATGACGCCTAATGCAAAGCCAATCTGCCAGAAGACGTATATAACAAAATCGACGTATTTCTGGACGTCATGAAATAAAGCAGATGCAGTGGCCTCCATAAAGTAAAACAAATACAAAACTATCACAGTGAGACACGACATCATGGTCAAAGCGAGGGACAAACCAAACATTCTGTTCGCTGCCTCTGTGGCCTCATACAGCATGCTGTATACCTTTCCGCAACTTCTTAATCTTTCACTCGTGGATTTCTCATGCAATTGTAGCGCATTCGACAGATGTCTACCGATTTTATCTTGAACTGCCACTAACATGGTTCGGACTTTGGGTTTATTAATATCACGAAGAACTTTGTTCAAAATATTGTATCTGTTCGACAATAGATACAAATAACCACAGTACTGGCCAGTGGCAACTAGAGTCAGTGTATCGGTGAAAACTAATTGAAACACTTTTTCCAGAGGAATCGGCCCTTTCAAACTGCCGAGAGATAGCCATGTAACTAAAGCTCCGAGGGTGGTTACGGCAAATGAAAAAACTGATGCAACATAGGATCGAGCGAATCTTGAGTGATCTATCGGTTCACCCAACCTCTCTAACGCTTTATCGATGTTTACTAACAACTGCATGTAACGAACGTCCACGTGCATATCAAACGGCAACTTCCACATGATGAATACAATATAAAGCGTGGTAGACAAACGTTCCACTTCGTCCCCGTAGCGTTGTAATTTTGTATTAAAAAGAGACCTTAGGATGGTCTGATCCAAACTGTAAATTCTGTAAAGGCACCAATAGTAAACGGCATACCAAAAAATAAAGGTAATTAAACCTAAGAAGCTGAATTGGGAAACCACACGTCCTCCCGAAATACACTTCATTGTGAACACAGAGGAACCAAACATTTTTCTAAACATCCCGATCTTATATGTCGCTTCCACGCAATTGTCGTAATTCCTTGGTCTAGTAAAGTTTTTAAATATTTTTTTTATTTTTCGAATCATTTTCAACGACCAGTCTCTAAAAGCTTCTGAAGTATTATGAAATTAATCGCGGCACTTATATTAAGGGGACTTCCATTAAATTGGGTTTAATTGTAACGATTACGTTAGCAATCATCATTAAGGATAGCTTCCAATTTATATTTCAATTTGTTTAAGTATATTTGAATAGATCTACTTGAAATTCACATAATCATCAACAATGTATTGGGTATAAAAATAAATTATAAAAAAGTGGTACTTTAGTTACTTTCTAATTTAAACGTAAATTTAATTCCATAATGTGAAATAACATACAATTTACAATGATCAAATATCTTAATAAGGGGGTTTATCTTTATCCTTGGCTCCTTGATAGGAATATAGAACTTCGGATCGAAAAGAACAGGGTTGGAATATGCAGTATTCATGTACCTACAGTCAGTGTTGCTTATATTTTTTATTCAACCGTATGGGTTGCATAGAGATACCTATACATTTTCAGGAATAAATAAAAGTAAGTAACGGTATTTCGCAGTTATCCAAAGGATAATCTGATATTTATTTCCTCTGAAATATTCACATTTACAGTGATATCCTACATTATGAACATCGTAGGCATTTTGAGTATATTGTCCTGAATAACAAAGAAATATAGGCGTTTTATATACAACGGTACATACGTAATGAAATTCTTATTGCATTATTCATAAGCACTATACAACTTTACATCGCGTCAAATTACTAGCATGCCGTAAGGACAGACTTCGCTGCAATATATTAACTGCAATACAACGTAGGTAAGTGCACATCCGTACTAATTAATATGTATTATGTAATAAAATATACACAAAAATCCATCCACCACTCGCGTATACATCACAAAGTTTAAGTGGAAGGTGAGAGAGCGCTTAAATCATATTTGACATACAATCGGTCCACACAAACAAATTCATACTATAGATACAATATTTTCAGATAAAGATCAACCAAATTTTATTGCATACAAAAATAAAATTGAATGTCGAAACAAAGTATACATCACAAATGCAAATCTAGTCTTAAGAGTAACATAGAGCGGTAAGTTGGAGACACCCTGCCTGGAGCGGCTACCTTATCTTACATAGTTTATGGCACAAAGTAATAACTGAATTGATTCGGTAACATTCATTATATTATAGTTATTGCTTACAACCACGGCTAGTCGAAGGCCTCTACAATGTTTAAGTGCATTAAGTAAACATGTTTAGGAATTAAGTCTTAGATATAACACAATAACGCGATAAAGGGTCGCTGCTGTATTTAACCGCGATTGAACCCAACTGAATAGCGCGTTGAGTATAAAACCTATGAGTATCTACTACAACCAACAGTGATATCTCAAACGGTAGCTGCGATTGAAAAAATATCTTTTCTCCAATAAATCTAAATTATTAACACTATCACTACTTAGCGCTATGTTAAATATTATTTCTAATAGTTCTTGCAGATTTCGAGTCCTTACTCCTGATGAGGGGAGAGTGGAAAGGAGGTAACCAACTTTACATACGACAAAAAGTGTATCTCATTTAGCGTAAAAATAATTGCCACGATGCTTGGACCACATTCACTCAACGTAATATTTTGTCCCCAGAAACATTTTAATTTACTTTAAGCATACATTGGAAAGAAAAAATAATACGCCAGCCCACCATTAAAACCATAAAGGCATAATTGAACAATTATTTAGAAAATGGCATTAATAACAGTAATAACGTTGACAGACAAGGCGGAATGTATTCGTGGAATAGTTAATACAAGAACAGCCTCGCTCACGGACCATTTAATCAACAACACAGTATGTACAACTACACGGTAATAAAAGTAATACTTTGTGCCCAGTATAAGGCAAAACATTACTTGTTCAATTTAATTGTGTCTATTACGACTTTACGAGTGATTCCTTTCGCGCTTTTGCGCTTGTACACGTATATACCGGTTGCCATAGGGTGGTCTGCGAGTTAAAGGAACTAATACTTTAAGAGTTCTAGACAAAACCCAGGCCATGAAATTTTAGTTAGCACATTCCACATATCTGAGTTCCTTAAAAATAAATGTCCTAAAGATGGGACTTTTTTTAAAAAAAGACATCAGCTGATTTTATTCAAAAGGTATTAAGGAAAGGCAGTAAATATCATGCTGATAAAATTATAACAGAACCATTAGTAGTGATGAAGAAGTTTATCTTAAGTAGAAATATCGATTTATTAATAGTGAATGTTGGTATGTTTAAAAATTCATAACTTATACACAAATACCTAGAATATTACTTTGAGACTTATGTAGACGGAAAAAACTTAAGCTCTTAAATAAAAGTACCGCACAATTTGCACGTAATTTAAATGAGACTAAAATAAATTATATTGTTTGTTATTTTACAAATGTGCATCGAGTATACGGTTATTTTTTTTAAAGAAATAAAACCGCCTCTAGCGGATATTAAGAGAAATGTTCACATTGGCGACTAGGCAACGAAGATTGTGATACGATTTTCTTTTAAATCAACATTAAGGCCACTTACAGTTAGGTTTTTGTTACGTAAAATTTCCCAGTAAATATTATTTGATCATTAAAAGTATGTTTGTAAATACTGATATAAAAACTGCCCAGCGTTTCATTTTCAAATTGCATTAATTTATAACATTATTTTACATCCTGTGCATTTAAAGAACACTTGCAAATCTATGAATATACATCTTTTTTTATATTTAATCACTGTTATATTTAGAAGTACCTACCGAAGGCTACAATTTCATTAATCTAATTGTAATAAATTTATTTGACTTGCGGATTGCCTCATTGATAAGTCATAATAATGATATAATTTCATAATTGCAACAATTGCAATAGGAATCTCGAATAAACAATGTAACTATGTATATATTTATCTTTATATAAGCTTGTCTAATGTATAAATATGTAGTATTTGTTTATACTATTCTCTAAATAGTAACTGTAGTAGTCCTTTTACCTATTTATTTATCGAACAGCTGCCATTCTACTTTAAACAAACTTTACTTAATATCGTTTAAAGCCTTTTCTTCAGCATCTTCAGTGCCATGAAAATATTCTGTAATTGTGTTCTGTTCATATTATCATCGCAAAATCCTAATTGCCCCACTCTTTTAAATTCTCTCCGGAAATAAGCAATAGTTCACCAGCCGGGCAAGTGTGAATAATCAAATGTTTATAATTTCATATCCCAGAATTCACAAATAATAGTATGAGGTCTCGTAATGACACAAAGAGAAAAGATAGATTGTTCGTATTTCCGTCTTTATCTTCGGCATCTTCAAGACAATATAGTGAAGTAGACAGAAATGTAAAAAATCGATGCTCTCTTTCTATTTCATTGTGAATCCCCCACAGGTACTACTAGAATATGGGCGTTCGATTCACTAGTACATCACTATTAAAAAGAATCGACTCACGGGAGGTATTACTTTCTGAATATGTGTTTTTTATATAATATACATAATATGTATATATGCTATGCTATATTATAGCAGGTGTCGTATATATTACGAAGACAAATTAATTGAATTAAAGTCACCACTAAAAAAATAAATGTGTTGTGTAAAACTTAACATAAAATACTTAATATTCAGTCATATATTCAGTATTAGATCGTTAGAAAAAAAATGCGATTTGTGTACAACCCAATATATGAGATTCCTTGTTTCATAAAATATTGAACAGGAAAAATAATGCCTCTTCAATAACATAATTACTCTATTAGTTTCTAGAGGTTTTTCCCGAGCAGCTTAAAAGACAAACTATAAAGACAGAAAATTGTTCTCATTTATTTTTATTATAGAAAATGCGATTATGTAAGACGTGTCACTTACAAAATATTTGTGATGTAACTTATTCTTTATTTTTTTATTCCAATTCCAAAGAAGTCTTTATTAAAGTGTTTAAATTCAGCTATTTAACTGCATTAAAGCATATCAAAATATCAGAGAAATTTGTAAAAAGCTAACGTGATAAAATTAGATGACATACATGCCTTTTGCATTTTTTATTTATTTCATTGAATTGAGTTTTATTATTGCCTATGACCATCACAATAAAATGATTTTCATTATCCTTTTTATTCATTTAAAAGCGTCATTACAATATAATTCTAAGATCTATTTAACGAGGATTGTGATGTAATTGGTGCGAATGCACTAAGTTGGCTTACTTTATAAATTCACAGCGATCGCTGGCAGGCTCGAATGTAGTAAAATACCTGAATGATATGACAATACAGTACTACGAGTATATGACAGCGTTTTAAAATACCCTTACCACTGGGAAAAGATTACTAAGAAAGCGTATAGTGAAAACATACCCTAATAAAATTCTATACTAATAATTGAGATGTCACTTTTATTCAATAGTCAGCCGCCATCACTTGAGACTATTACCGTAATACAAAAAACTCGTTCAAGTGCGTAAGTAGTTAATATACTCACGCAATTTGCATGATTTAGTTAATTGTGTACACTTAGTAGATAAAAAATAATTTTCCTTAATTAAATGATCCCCTAATACTCTGCTCGTAACATAGTGAGTTATAACAACAGACACGCTCCGGCCCCGCGGCCGCTCCGCACGAAACACATTGCACATACACTTTTGTAAAGCTCAACACTAAGTATAATTAAAATCACATCTCAATTTAAATATCTTTGGACAAACCAAATAAAATTATGACATAGCGTACAAAAATACAAAAAATATACAAGAACGACAATAATAATTCATATTATTATGATGTGTCGGTGTGCTTGCGTGTATACCCCAGTCGCAACGAGCGTTGCTACCCGCTACAGAACATCGAGGGAGACTAGACTGAAAAAATATCGGGGGAACATGGCTTACACTCAAGTACACGCTCGAGAAATTCACTATTTCCGATGAAAAGGCGCAATTTCACTAATTCAATAAGTTTATAAAGACAACAACCGCTAGAGCCGGGTGCCCTCGGCGATATTGTTGTTGCAGTAACTGAGATTCGTTGGTCACAGAAGATCTTGCACGTGAGATGTGTCAAGGTTCGTGATGAGTGTTTTGAGGAAGGTCATTTCCTTGCGCGCGTTTTCTAGAATAATTCGGGGGTCCTGAGAGGTGCAACGTAAGCAATTCGGCGCGAACACCATCGCTAGGTTGGCGGAATCCATTTTAGTTTGACTTACCACTTCGGGAGCGGTAAATTGCTGTAGGAAGCTAATTAAATATGTGAGTACCTGTAACAAATAAATACATTGTTATAATATTAGGATAAATAACCTAAGATCAAATTCCATGTCTCATTTAACTGATACTGCTACTACGAATGAGTATCAAATCTACCAAATCATTCAAAGTTTATGATTTACAATCGTCTTTCATTTTCAATTAATTTATTTGTGAAAGTGATACACATTTTACCTTATCTAAAAGCTACCTCGCAAATTTCTGATGAAAAACCACTCTTCTTACTAACAATTATCACTCATTACTCAAATTTTTATTTAACTATATTTTTCATTATCAAAATTACTTTTTTTTCGTTCACATTAAAAAATACCCGTTAAATGCCTAAATAATAAACAAATTTATATTATAACAGTAATTGACGACTCACCAATCGATTGATAGCGGGCAGCCGTTGCAGCGCGCGCGACGCGAGCGCGAAGTCGCCGCCGGCCGCCACGCACGCGCCGTACAGCGCGTCCGGGATCAGCGGCTCGTACAGCTCGCGGTACCACAGCTTTAGCAGGCTGGCCGGCGCGTGTGCGTCTGTGTACACGTCATAACATTGAAACCATTAAAAAACATACTGGCCAACTTGAGAACCTCCTCCTTTTTTGAAGTCGGTTTAAAAATACGACCGTATGTCCTAAATGAAGTCCTCAGTGTTGCCAACTCAGTTTTTCAAAGAAAGCTATAGCTCGACCGTTTAACTCGCGTATAGATTGGCTTCGAAACGAAGCTAGTCCTACTTGCGAGTATACTCCCGTAGCCTTGTCCGATTAAACATTATTTATCACTTTATTAACCTTTTCGTATGAAATCTCATAAAATATTATGTGTGAATTGTGCGAAACACGGGATCGTCATGTGATGTGGGTTGTCCGTACGGAAGGTTAGGACAGCGATGTCATGGTATACGGAGATGCCGAGGGAAACTTCAAGGTAATAACGAGAGTAATTAACTTTTGACCCTAGAATATCCGGTTGAAACTCGACCGTGACGTCAAAGCAAAGCTTAAAATTACATTGAGCAAGGTTACTCACTACAAACTAATAAAAAAAGCTGGTTTTTAAGATGTTTACAAGTTGCTAGTTTGCTTGTGAATTCTATTATGCTGAGTGAGTTTAGAAGCAGATAATAAACTCGCTCATTGTAATTCACGCTTAACGCACCGAGTAGTAGCCAAATTAACCCTGCCACATACAACACGTTAGGTTAATCTAGACACGTTACAATCTTCAAACCAACATACCAGTCAACGTAGAAGCATCAGGCAGCTCCCAGCTATCTATCTTGGCCTTGAGCGCGTTGACCTCATCGACGTCGGCCGATACGCGGAATATCCCCTCCGTTTCCCTCCCATTCAGCGCTAGTACTTGTTGCGACAGCGCTACTTGCACCCACGGCAGTTGACGGTTCGGGAAGCGCTCCTTTTGTAGCGCCATCACTTCTGAGAGTGTGTTTCCGAACATCGACTGACGGAAGATTTGGATCTGTGAGGACGTAACGATTATACGTTAAAATGAGAATGGAATTATTTATGCACGTAACCTTTATTGAGCACAAAAGAAACGCATGCTTTCTAAAAGCATTCTCTGCCAGGTAACAGGTGCCGTTTTATAAAATTTTATTATACATAAGGTAACGCCCGTCCCAAAATTTTGAAAATAGGTGGTGTGTGGAAGATTCGAAATCTATTTACTTTCGTAATAAAACCGCGTTTAAATTATAAAGGGCTATATTAATAAAGGCTCTATTATATTCTATTCTACTTCTATGGCAAGTCAACTTACCCTGGCTTGGTCTATGTCTTCAGTACTAGGCTTTCTGGGTTGTCTCTTACCGCCAAAACCTATCCTTTCTAATCGCTTGCATGCTACACTCGCATAATGTGATACTTGGACATGAATCGGCCATTTTCCCACCTAAAAAAAATATAATAATTTATAATAGTAATAACAATAATATTCAGTTTATACTTTCATGTATTCATTATGTTACTTAAAATTACTAAGCTCTTATAATAATAAATGTAATAACGTATTTCTACAGAATAAATATTATTATGATCTAATCTGTTTTTGGTCCTTCGAGCCAGAGGTCCAAAAACTGATAAGTAAAACAACGACAGCTGAAATTTACAAAACGTAATTATATGCTTGCAACGCTAACATAACTAGTTTAATTATGAATAAACAATACCACTATAATTAAATTCTCACCTCTGGAAAACAATCGGCAAATGCGGGGTCCCTATGTCGATTGACGTAGTTAGTGAGTGCGGGTTGGAAGGCCGGTGAAGGTGGTACGAACGCGAGGCATACCGCTAACAGCTCCCATCCACGTAGCAACGAGTCTCTAAGCGGATTCTCCGTAGTCTGTCTGCATAGCTGAACGTACAACTCGTCGCGAAGTCTGTTACAAGATAATAATTATTATAATATTATTATGTAAGAACGTCATAATCAGCTATAATTACTGCAGTCAAGGGTCAATACGACTAAGGTAATAACGGCTAATTTGATAACAATCTAAATGATATGTTAAATGCTTCGACGTAGGACGTTAATTGGCGAAAATTCAATTAAAAATATCCTGCTCCTTGTTCCGTCATTGCGTCAGTGCTGACTTTAAGTATTTCCTTAGGGTTATGTGACATTGAAAAAACACTATTATGCAAAACAATTATTCAAATAGCATTCACCTTAACAATTGCAGGTTGATTTACATCACTTTTACTAGTATATATCAATGACAAAGACAAAGCACCTTTCCAAAATTTTGGTAGATAAAACAAATACATATGTGTATATGCAGAAGTGATACCTTTATAAATAAATTATTTTAAATCTGAATATACAAACTTTTCATTAGCAAACGTGGCATGCAGGATATCCTGCGCTACGGAGTTGAGCGTCATGCCGGGGCGGGCCTTGCGATCGCCCATGTAGATCTGGACGAGTCGGAACAGGTCTATGGCCGCCTTCTTGTGCGCCTTGTCCCAGTCCGCCCCAACCATCGGTGCGCTAATAGACGACGATGTCCACGACAGCATATCTCGCACAGAAGCCTGTTTGTTGACAGAGCTTGTATTAGTATTATAAAATAATTCATACAACTCAAATTATAGTACTATAATGCGCCATCCTATTGCCATCGCTCGTACGTAGCTGCGATGCGATAGTGCAACATCGTGCAACACTATGAAATCGCAACGCAGCATCACACGAGCGATGGCAATAGGACGGCGCCTTATGATGTATGAACGTTTTGATTCAAAAATCAGTGCTTACGTCAACGAATCTTTAGTGAAGTGTGAAGATCGTTTGATTGGCTCTTTTTTCGATTACAATAAATAGTGGGTAAGTTAATAGAAGGGGATTCAATAAATCGTAATAAAGGTCCTCGAATGGCATCCACATTTTGGAAAAAAAGGAGTATTATGATGCCTTTGACCGAGTAGACTGACAACCTGAACAATAATTATAGTAATATAGGAATTATATTTAAATTTTTTTTTCTCATCCCCTTTCTACCACCAAACACTAAGGTCCGAAACGAATAATTGATCTAATCCAAATTCTTTAGATTGACGATCACACTTTTTAATAGATTTACAATCCGATTCCGATGTACAA
>DWKA01002181.1:0-11045 GCA_018249155.1 Panoquina ocola ocola
ACATGATACAAGGGTCCTTTTACCCCGCAGGGCTGTAATTTGCACCTGTAGTCGGAGATATTATGTGAGAAATTTTGTGTTACTTGATACAGGCTCCGGGGAAAATGGGAGGCGCTCTGATTTCATATTGATATTGTGTTTGTATGAACACAGTGAATTATGAAAAACTGGAGCTTTCGTGTTTCACTTACGGGGCTTTTATACGTGGCGTAAGATAAAATACTTCGTTTATTGATCTGTTGTTAAAACGTTTTAGGACCCCCTAACTACTTTGGTAATGGCCTTGTAGATTGCGAAGCTTGCTATGCTTTTTAACCCTCGAGGAAAAAGAGGGTTGTTGTAAAGTTGACGTGTCTGTTGGTCTGTGTGTTTGTTTGACGGTGGCATCATAGCTCCCGAATGGATGATACATTTTTTTATATTAAAGGTGTATAATACACCTTTATACAGAGATATATCTTAGACATGTTTAATGAAAATTGGTTGAGACGTTTAAAAGTTGTTGGGGGTGAAAGTGGAGAAGAATAACCGAATGTCAGCAAATATACTCGAGTGAGGTCTCAAATGGAAGCGCAATGAAAGGGAATATTGATGACTAGAGCGTGTGTTGAGGGTTAATTATTTATTTTTATTTTATGTTATCTATTAAGTTAACATGTTATATTTGGTAAGTTGTTAAAATTATAACTACTTCTACTTAGCCTACGAAGTTGGATTTTTACACGTTAGTTTGATGACAAGATGACATTTAATGACAAGGGCATATAAATTGATCATTTGGGTGGCAACAAATAGGAAGCCAGTTGAGTTTAACACAACATTCTAAAATGTGGCCATATTTGCGTACCCCAAATACAAACGTTTTGAAGTCGCTCAAGTTTATTTAGCAGCTCCTCTGTGAAATCTTACTAGAAAATGTCAGCATAGTAAAATACAGGCTAAGATTTAACTAAGGTAACATTCGTCTCTAAAATGATAATTTTCGACACATGGGGGGTCAAACCTTTATATGGACGTCATTAGACACGTATGGAGAGGCATACGCTGTTGGATTACCAAATAAATAAATAGATAAACACAAAAACTAAGTTAGAACCGGCGCCTGGGGAATACACCAAAATCACAAGCAAAGCTTAACGTATACACACCTTTCTATACCGTGTTTATTTTATTTCAATTCAATTCAATTGAATTCGTTCGATTAAAATAATACACTGGACTTTCATATACCTATTTAAATAAAAATGAAATGAAAACATGAAAACTAACATTGCGTGCTGCGTCCGATAAGCAATTATAATTATAATTTCCGCACCAGGCGTGAATAACTTGATAAGTCGACTTGCATATATATTTTTTAATAAATAATAGGCATCAGGATTGCTTTATTCATACATAAAACTTAAAGCAAAGGAATAACATTAAAATAAAAAAAGTATTTGTTAAGATTCACATACAAACTTAAGCTTAAGTTATTCACGCGGATTTGTGGACACACAATTTTACATTAGACTTTACATTATTAATTATCCACACTAACGCCATAACAGGATGAACAGGTTATTTGATAATGACGCATTTGATAGTTTATTCAACTTTATTATCTTACTGGCATGCCCGACCTCGCTTCACTTCGTAATTTTCAAATTGATAAAACTTTTTCTTTAACTTATTTTTAAAGTAATAGATTTTTATGAAAACTAAATGTCAAGTGAACCTTTTCACAATATGTATAATATTAGAAATCGTTTTCAAATCTGTTTAGCTGTTTTAGAGATTAGCGTGCACAAACGCATAGACAACCAGATAAAACTTCCAAAAAAATTTTTAGGGTTCTATTATTTTTATATACAGACAGAAATTACTTGGAGGTTTATTATGTGTATAGATATAAATTTAGCATAATTATGACTGTTAACCCTTCTAACAATTTATTTATTTAAATAACTGACAAATGAGCAGCTTCCGGATTATAAGTGATGCGTACCTATTACTAATGCCTATTAATAAACGAAGTATACATCATTAAGTAAAGAAGTACAGTGATGACACAGTGTGTATAGCCAATTAAATTAAGTATAGATTCTTAAGTAAAAACACACTGTTGTGACACTGTGTGTTATTGTTGGAAAACACTGGGCGCCGGTGTCATCCGCGATTTTGTCGCCCCCGCGTTGACTCATCCACTAACACATGACCTCACCTCACTCTTAAGATGGTGTTGTCGGGTATAACGGCATTTTACAAAGATTTGATGAATATAATATGTAGGTATACATTATGGGAATGACGCACTAACATAAACTTTATTTTATACTAGGACCTTTTGTGGGTAATGGTGAGTATTAGAAATTGTAGTAGGGTATTATTTCATATATCATCGTTGTTTTTGTAATGCATGGAAATAATGCATTACAACATTTTTTATTTTTGATACATTTCTGAAAAATACCAAGTTACGTGCGAATGTTGTGGTTTTTAAGTTTTCAACAAAATATAATCATTGTAAATAAAATTTTTCTATCTTTTTAAAATTTATAAAGCTATGGTAAGTTGACATACTGCTGCACGTATAGGAATAATTGCTTTATTATAATTAATGCTAGATATGATACAACGTAAGAAAGTCACTCTAGCTTTTTGAACAATACCAACTATGTAACAAAGATGGGAATATAAACAGTCGATCCTTTCTTTCCAGTGGGCCATGAACTTTGAACCAGTCTCCGTTCTGATCCGCAACATAGCTACCTTAATCTTGGCAAACGCACGGTAGGGGATAAAATTGCACTTAAGTGTCGTTTATGAAATAATGCGGTTGAAATATCATGACCAGTTAATTCATAAACAACACATAAATAAAGTTTACATTAATATAATTCAGATACTAATATCAAATGAAAGATACTAGTATCAAATGAACATAACGATATTCCTCAATATTTGATATATGGAATGTATGGAAAAAAATTCCAAGTGCAACCCCGGAATACATCTCGATCGCATCTCGATTTTATTAGACACATGTCTCGCATTATTTACATTGAAGTCGGCGATATCGAGCAACGGTACACCTACCGTATTCACCAAAAGCGTATTCATATTAGATTTTCGATCTCGCAATGCCAGCCGGCCGTATCAGAATGTCGCGAATACATTCGATACTTTATTCGAGTCTATTCGAGCGCGCGCTCGCCGCGACACGGAAGGGTGTCAAATAAATACAGGTTGAATATATCCGCTGTCGTTCTGTGATCCTGGTATATCGTGCCGATAACAATGAATGTTTCTATGTTTGTTTTGTTATTTGCATTCCTGTTCGTGGGATCATCCGCCATGCTGTATCGCCGTGATTCCGATAACGTTCTTAAACCTGGTAAGATATATTTTTTGTTTTAATATTGTTATTAAAATAATTTTTGATAAGTAGGTGTTAATTAGGTTTTTAGTTAAGAAATAAAACGATAAAAATACACATACAATATTTTTTCTTATTATTTTTTTTACTAATTTATCACAAATTTAACGAAATGTAGTGCTGTAAATAAAATATATTTTTTTATAATTATGTTTACAAAACTTGACAGTTATTTAAACAAATAAATTAAATAGTTATCCATGGATAAACAAATGGAATAAGGTTATTTAATGTAAATACTCGTGTATGAAAATTATTTTTATAAATAAAAGATAGTAAATTGAAAAAGGGTATAAAGTAAAATGAGCCGGTATAATCCAGGTGGGGCATCTCATAAAAGGTCGACCCTTATCAAATTTTGATAGTAGCTTATAATTATTGTAAACGAATGTTTATTTACGTCGATGGCTCCATGGTTGCGTGTTGTTCCGAAAATACCTTCGGGACTCCGATAATATTTACTACGACTCTACCGCCCATTTATTTTTGTTTTCATATTTGACTTGTGACTGTGTATATAATTACTTGTCTCATACATTTTTATTGTTCTAAAGTGCATTGAGCATTAAGGTCGTCATTAGTGTTACCTCAATACTTACGTCATACAGAAGCACTCATAGCCCGGAGGCTAGAGTCGATTCTTATCGATCGATAGAGTTGCAACAGCAGGTGCAGTCAGTAGTTGGATGGGTGACCGCTAGTGGCAAAATTTCTTAAGCGATTCCATGCTTTGGAGAGCACGGTGGGAAGTTGGCCCCGGTTGTTGTCATTAGATAACAGTCGTTAAGCCACATCGGAAGGCATTCTGGTGGCTTAAAATCTTCCGGCAATCCACATTGGAACAGTATGGTGTAGTATGCCCTAGGCCTCTTCAGTTACCATTAATGGCCAAATTATTAAATTTATCACATTATTTTAACTTGGAAGGAAAGCCTGTTTATATACAACTCTCTAGGTAAAGAGGAAGAAGTTCTAATTCAGCATGACCCAAACAAACATGCTAACAAACAAACATAGCAAGTTTACTAAACACTTTCCATGTTGAAAATGTATTAACACTACATAATAGAGAGCAGCACTGTCATAGAATAACCCAAATTTAATATACATTAAGCGTTTAGTATGTTTTATATAATTAAAACATAATAAATTATATGTATCTAGTATAAAACTTACATTACATAAACAACAACAACATTCTCTTTTAATCTAAAAAAGTGTCACATGTCAGTTACTTACTCTCTCCCTAACCCCACCTTTACACCGCGGACCGCGGTTACTCCACCCCTGAATATCGTAACGTGGTTTATAGCCGTCCCGTCACCACGGACAACACTTAATGACCGCTCTAATTAAAAGAACCAGGAAGTAAAACCCGCAATATGCGCGTTATGATGCGGAAATGCTTATGACAATAAAAAAGTTTAATTAATATAAAAGTATAAACTCTATGAGCTTATGTTCGATCGATGCAGTTTAATTGGTGTGTAAGTTTGTTTTTAGGACGTCCGAGTTAAGCCGCATACAAATGAAAATGATAAAACGAGCACTAATGAGAACGCTAAAAAATATCATGGAAATACCTACGTAAACTAAAACTAAAGTAAATATAAATAAAATGCGTTATGAAGGTAAACAAACAACAAACAAATAACCTGATTCTATTTAAAGTTACTGAGCGTTTAAACTCCGAACGTACAACACGATATCGAACCTCGTAATATTATTCCAATAACAAAACCTTAACCTAAACAATTATACAGGCTTAATACGAAATACCATTAAAATATTTTAGTTAAACGGTCACACCGCACTCACCGCAGCGCAGTGACAGAAACCGCATAGCTTAGGCGCTTGCGACAAAAAATGGCCGCAGCACAGATAGTGTTCTACTTGCAAGATACATATCGTGGCGCGGAATTAAACGGAACGTACAGTGAGCGACCGCATTGTGTTTATGTTTTGTCTTCAACGTCCCTAGATTTAATCTTGAATGACCAAATCTCGGCCAATGTTTCGTCATATTGATCGAAGAATGTTATGAAAAATGTAATCATCGATTTTTTATATTTGTCTTGTTTCATTGTTTTATTTTAAAACTGGAACGCGGCGAACGTTTCAAAATAACAGTTTTAAAAAATATTTTGCTTTCTTTTTTTATTTAAAGCGAATCCAATAGCGCTTTTTTATCCAGAACGTCGGTTGACACTAAAATTGATTATTGACAGATACAACAAAACTTTTATTACATCGAACAGTAAAATAAATAAGCACTCCGCGAATTAAGTAGTTGACAAAACTTAGAAAAAAAAATATGAGATAACAGTATGGTACCAAAATATACAATTTTGCAGCAAGCAGGTAAAAGCCGTTTTACGATGGCATACATTTTGTGATTATTCAAGCATCACAATGTAGTAGACGTTGATATATTCGCTGCAGTAACTGGTTGTCGGATTGACTAATGTGATTAGTGGACGTATGTAATGAAGCGCATGCTTATAGGAAAATGAGAAGTTTCTTCCGCTTTTCGTCTTCAGGATATGTAATTATAAGTGTGTTATGAGATTTTTCTGGTTGTCGAATAAGTAAAAGCAAAAAATATTTTATAAAATTCTACCTAGATGAAACTTACTCGTATTTTTAAAATTGATTTAAGGTAGAGAACGATGACTTAACTAAGCCAAGACATAACTTATTAACCTGGGTATAACCGATAGATAAACAACATTTATTTGCATATTCAAGGATACAAATTGTAAAAAATATAATTACAATTTAAGTTAATTTGTAAACACAACAAAGTAAAGAATTTTATTACATTTTTAATTATTACAAATTTTACGTTAATTTTTTTTATGAAAAACAATATTTTTAAGCCGATAGTATACCTACTCGACAGCTCCTATCCTATTCGCTTCGTATAGAACGGAATCATGCCGCTTGCGACCTTGCTTTGGAACTTTATACCGCTTTCAATTTTATGCGTAAACCTCAATCGGTAATATCGGTATGCATACGTGTATTATTGCATAGGTATGTAAATACACTATTATCAACAGCAGTTTTATGCGGTCTATGGTTTAATCAACTTGATCTGCCGCTAGGAAAACTCTAGCTAGCTAATGAGATTCCTATCTTAGATAAATCTTTATAAAATTTGTGTGAATAATTGTGAATTTCAAAGTCACTTTCGCTTAAGAAACTTTAGAAGCAAAGCTTTGCAAAACGAAGTCTAAATCGTTATCGAAAATATTTTAAAATTCCCAATAAGTTCTAAATCAAACTTAGTCTAAAGGATGGATGAATTATAACCTTTTTCTGAAATGTCTAATGAGCTTACCTAAGCTAGAGTAAGTATTCAAACGATAAAAAATCGTCCATTCGATTATAGTTATAGAACGTCGGGACCAAGAACGTGGATGTTAATTCAGAAACACAATTTAAATATAAATATTTGTTTAGTTTTGGTTGTTTGTTCTCTTAATTGTGTAGGTAAAAGCCACCTTACAACGGAAATGAAACAGGTGAATGTGTGAATGGTTACGAAAGTACATATTTATTTTGTAGTAGTTGTAGAAAAGTTGTAGAGTGTATCCAAGTCCAATGACCTTTCTTGTGAAGGTTACCAATAAAAGTCTAAAGTTCATCAACCCTTGAGACTGTAACAAAACCGATTCTTTTATCACACTTCAAAATATCCCCCCACACCTATCAGATTCAGTATTATGTAAAGTATCGTCTCAAGTATTATTTGCAGTGTTTAGCAGACTACGCGCCAAGCACTCTTCAATGTAATGCATACTAAAATCCACTGTTCTATCAATTTCATGACAGTTTAAAGTTTTAGACTATATTCTGAGTTTAAATCTAAACGAGGAGAAAAATCATTTGTAGTTTTAAAGCTACGGCAAGACTTCGTTATCCCGATTTCGTATGTCATTTAATCAAGAGAAATAGTTTTGTAAATCTAGTTAAACACTGTTTCATCAACGTTTCTATGCTTCAGAGACCACGTCAAACCATCGATGTTGAGGGACTATTGGGTCAGGATAAAAACCGTCATATTATTACATGTATGTACTCGTATGTTACATTTATCCTCTAATATAATTGAAATATTTCATTTTCTAATAGACATCTATATAAAATCAAGCGAATCTCCCCTAACACAGGTGTTCACCTGCCAGGGAAATTTCAAATGCTACATGCATTAAATTAAATCTATTTAAAAATTTTGTGAGATATAAGTCTGTCATAAATATCAATAAGAAATCACGTGTAAGAATAAGAATATATTGGCATAAATATATTAAGAAAAAGCTTGGTATAAAAAAAATAACTTGAAGTCAGTAACAAAGATGTCACAATATCCTATTGAACAATACATTCTAGCTACAATGTAACAAATCAAAAAAATATAATTCAATTAAAACACTATCATAACAAATCTGTTAAACTCAACTACCTTGAGAGCCGGCAAGTAGCACTTTCGAAATAAAAAGACAACTGCATTCGATTACGTCATGCTTGTATTTTTAGCGACCATATGCTCAGATCAAACGATTATCGATACGTATTTAATATCTCTGCCGAAGAAAATAATTCTAAGTTTCACTGATAAAGTTGTTAAAATCAGTCTCAGGTAAATTTCACTAATGTTACAATAATTTCATATTGTAAAACATTTTTACTTGTTTCTTGTTCTAACTTGCCTATCTTAAAAAAATCATTAGAAGCTTTTAAAGAAGAAAATATCGATAAAACACACGTAAGTCTGTGTTAAATACACGTATAATACACGTAATTGTCTGTTAACCACACGTATAACACACACGAAATAAATTGATCATCATTATGCGTGATGTTTTTTTATCTGTAGATAATAATTAAGTTTTGAGATACATAGTTACAGAAATTCATTATCATTTATACTAATACTAAAAACAGTCTTCTATGCTTTGGATCTAAAATTCAATTTCAAATTCTAAATATTTAAATTCTATTAATTAGTGACTACAATATTTGTGGTCGAAAATATGATTGGATTATTCTAGCAACCAAGTAAATTCAGAGAAATCGGCATCGATACTCATAGCGTAAAATACAATTTCCGATGAACACTCCTGAATTCCTAGAAATGAATGGCCTGTAGCGGGTTCACTGACTGATCTACATCAATTTAATTATCCATGTTCACCTTTGTTCCTATAAAAAACGTGATCCAAAGAAAACCTTTGAAAACATATTTTTGTTGTAAAACAAAACGCGCTGCTCTCATAAAGCTGCAGCTCTAGGTTGTGGGTTAGTTGGCGATTTAATTGGTTCTAGTTCTAGTAACAATATTCTATTTATATTTTTTCCTGGAATACTTCCATTATATATTACCAGTGAACGGAAGATCGAGCTTTTCTCGGCACTTAGGTATTAGGTAATTTAAAACCGTACTATTAAATAGTACCTATAGTAGGTACAAAGCTAAAGTATAGTTAGCTTATTCTAAAATTTATATATTTGATAAGCCGCATATGCGTAATAGTAGTGTCAATGAAATCATGGATAAAAATACTCAAAAATATATTGAAGCAAATAAAAAAATGAAAATGAGGACAATTCAAATAAGGTGTTGTTTTAACACAAAAACCCAAACTTTGCATTTTTCATTAAAATTATTAAAACTATTTTTGTTGCTCAGTGTGCAAAAACGATGAAATATGCCAAGATGATATTTATAAAACATTTTTTTATTCAATGTGAAGTCCACTGATTCAACTTTAAGAAAGTGAAGAGACGACCTTCACTCGGTACATTATTATGGCAGTATGCACTATTGTAATGTAGTGTTATGATTGACAGCTCAAAGACAAACCTAAATAGACGCTGTGAAAAAAACTTGATTGCATTGCGTACAGTGTAAGTATTCAAAATGGTCCATTCAGATACATTTTTTGGTTCCGAAAACCGAATGAAATTTTAATTTCGCCGGTTTGTCAATATGTGAGACTAGCGGCCCGCCCTCGCTTCGCTTCGGGGAAAAATCTCCTATTCATTTTGGCGTGATGTAATATATCTTATAACCTTACCCGATAAATGGGCTATCTAACACTGAAACAATTTTTCAAATCGGACCAGTAGTTCCTGAGATTAGCGCGTTCAAACAAACTCTTCAGCTTTATAATATGAGTATAGAGTTACTAATGTTAACTAATTTGAACACAGCGAGTTATTACAGGGTGATTATTTACTTTTTGGGACCCTATATGTGTATCCATGTACCGTCATTAGTAATTTCGCTAACCCGTGCGAATAATTCCCACAAAACCATTTAACTGACCTTTATCAACTATTAACTAACGGTACTAACGTGACCAACTACCTTGAGAGTTAAAACAAAAGGTAGTTTTCCGTTACAAAATATTTATTTTAATCTATTTGGTTACTTTCAAAATATATCTGCGAATGTAATAGGTACACAAGTTGTAAAATTGTTTCAAATATAAAATTTCTAGAACATCTAACAAGAGGTACCTACGCCTCTTGTTATGTGATGCTACAGCATCACCTTAGATAAAATATAATAATAATATATATTAACGTAATATTTTTCTATTTCCCTAGCAGATTTAATAACTCCATCTATATAGATATAATTATGTATTGTCATATTATTACTGCGAAACTTTATCCTCATACAATTACATACAGCCACAAACCGTGGACAACACCTGTTTTTATTTACTCGTACACTTAATACTGGCACAAGTCGTACGAGAGTCGTACGACAGACCCGACTGCATCGGAGCGGCCTTGTTCACGCCACGTGCCACGGTCAAGTGTCCAGTTCCACTTATGTCACTTGTTAGTAGGGTCACCACGCGGCTCGAGTAATATTGGAGACATTCTTAACAACTTATATTTAACTTGCGATGTTTTTGATTTGTTAGTGGCTAGTGCTAGTATAGTAAATAAATAATAAATAAATAGTTTATTAGCTCTCACAATAGGTTCTGAACAACAGATTATTATGCGTAAATTAAGCTAGTTAGGTTAGGTTAGGTTAGTATGTTTTTTTTACTTGTTATTCGTTGAAGCTATTATGAAATGTTTCCTTATCGAGCAAAGTAAAAAGTTTACACTACAGTTTAGCTCCGATGACAATGCAATTTTATGGTAAGTATGACCTGATACTACTTTAAGGGTTGGCTCAAGACGACACGAATGTCTTCAACAAAAAAGCACAGTAGCAAATTTTTTGCACTTCACTTATAAGTCTATTTGTATGTATAATTTGGAAGTGAAACTTCTTTAGCGGCAACGGGCAGTAAAATAAAATCTGATGAACGTGATTACACGACACATGTGATAGATCGCGTTAGTAGCAGAGAAATAAAAATGATTATTTTGAATTAAAAAAATTTACATACAATAAACACAAGTGCTCACAACTTGCTTGTTTAAACTACAATAATTATTACGATCAGATAACAATCAGCAAATTAGCCAAATAATATAAGGGAGTTGTGCACAATCATCCACTACGAACTGAAACATTAAGGCGCTGTCCTATTGCCATCGCTCGTACGATGCTGCGATGCGATGTCATAGTGCAACGTCATGCGTCACTATG
>DWKA01002182.1:0-11042 GCA_018249155.1 Panoquina ocola ocola
GTACCGGGGGATCGTGATTGGCTCGGTACCTAAAAAACGAACTTCTGCGCATCTATCTGTCTCTTTTCCGCCTGGCCCAATTCCTTGGCCAGAGCTATACTATACGTAACATTGTCGTTATAGCCATAGGCAAAGGTACTTGGCGAGAGTTTGTAAGAGAAAGCAGAGCAAAACGACTTCTGCGCATCTAATGTGTCTTTCTACGTCTTTCCAAGTTACTTGCCCGTGACTGTAGCTATATCAGAATAGAGCAGTAATAGATAATCTAGTATTGGTATTGGATTTTTTTTTGCATATCAAGAAACTATGCATTATACTCGCTTTTGAAAGTACGTAGGAAGTCTCACATTTGGTATACCTTAGGTTTATATGGAGAAGTGATTAAAATGTTTATACATAATTCCAGTTGTGTCCCTGATGAACGGAAAGTACAAATGGATCGTGAACGAGTCTCGTAGACTGCACGAGGCCGGCATCACGCCCGCTGTCTGCGACAAAATACTATATGAACACGCCATTGAAATGGTAAGGCTGTTTTATATTATTTTACTGTACATTTTAGTAACACTACGTCTTTAAAGAAAATCGCGAGCTTTCTATTATGTAATTAAAAAAACAATAAATACCGATTACTTCTTATCTTTGCACTCTATCTTTTTTATAAATGATAAGTTACTGCTCGACCTCAATCTCACCCGAGGGTAAGAGCGCATTTACATTGGTCGATAGAGCCCGCATTCGGGGTGCTGGAGATTTCTGTAACGCATGCAATAGGTGTAATTTTCATTTTCATTAGTCATCATACCGAATGCAGGAAGTCCCCGCACACATTTTATCGACCGGCGAATTTAATTGGTAGTTAGCCCGCATATGGATACTCCTCGAATTCCGGTCACCTAATGACTTATCGACTAATGTAAACGCGCCCTTAGTGACAGGGTTGTAAAAGTCACAAAATATTTATTATTGTGTGTGTGGTACGCAGTGCCAGATGGCCGCCATCGAGGAGCTGTTCGGCGACATGAAGGAGTGCGAGCGGCGCTACATGTCCGCGCAGGTGCTGCTGCACTCGCTGGTGCAGCGCCACCCGCTGCACCCGCAGCACCGCACCACGCTCTCCAAGTGTACGTATCACATCATACACATACACGCTGACGTGGATAAATGGGATAATAATTTTATTATCTGTGTTCGGGTATCCACGTTAGGTTGGATATTTAGTAAATATTATTTACGTAATGCGCTCTTGTAGTTGAAAACATCCTAAAGCCATTTTTACGTCACAGTTAAATGTCACTTCTATTTTCCATCTTACACTACAGTCATGCAATCCAAAATATATAAAACATAGTTTGTAGTTAGTACTTGCTTGGGAAATTAAATTTGTACGTAACCGCAGCGTAAATGATTTCTACTTACAATCGCATTCACTATGTAATTTTTACTAGTATGATATACTCACTCTATAATATATTCATGAAATCACATTTATTCCACAGATCGAGATGCAGTGCAAAGGCGGCTCAATTGCCTCAAAGTGGGGCCGCGAAAAATTATGGATGTAAAACTTGAGGCCGGGATCTCATAATGCAATATGCAACCGTTAGCAATAAGTACACAGGACGCAAGATGAGAAGTGATTTTATTTTGTTGTCATGTATGAATGAGTGAAAAACTATATACAACAATTTATCATATAAAAAGTGTATAAAAGGAATAAGTGAATGATATCAATTAGAAGTAAATGATCATACACGATTGTTTCTAGCAATGATAATTACCAGAGATTGCAATAGTGAGTTATATTTTTTTATGTGTAGAAGATTGCAGATTTCTTGTAACAAAGTAAATCATAGTATCGTTGAACATTTTAGTGGATATTTTAGAAATGCTTAAATGTCAATAATAGATAAGTAGTTCAATATCTTTCGGCCCATGAAGCGTGACAACCAGAATGTATCGCCTGGCGGTTACCACTGTGTGGGTAAAGAGCAGGTTTAAATTTTATTGATCTAATATCAATATATTCCATGACTATATTATTAATCTCGCCCATACAACACAAGCCACTGGGAGTTACATAACCAGACATCGGATGCAACCTGCATGTTGCTAAGTAGCTCTTCTGGACCGAAAAGATTACATAGCTGTGTCACTAGTATCTCTTTTTAATTAAATGGTTGTACCTATATTAAATGATTCATAATTTAGAGGATTTAGTACAAGATAAACCAAGAAGTAGCATACAGCTTTTACTGAATGACGACGCACTTTCGTATATATTCTCTTATTATTTCTTTTAACATTAATAGAGATTTATATTAGTAATAAAGATACATAAAAAAAGTAAAAAATATTATTAGGAATTGTAGCATTTGACTCACAAAACATGTCGCATTAACATTAGTGATTACTAATTTGTAGTGTGTAAGCGGAAATTATGAAGTAATATCTTAATGGACAACCTGCTATAGAGATCTCATTATCGACCAATAACAATATCGCATTTTTAGGTTAAGCTATGAATTATGTTATAGTATTATTTCACGAGAATATTCAATGTAACTTTTTGTATATTTTCTTGTAACACTCTTAATTCACACTTCACCAAATTGTGATCATGATTATGATTTCTCCTAAAAGTATGTTTAATTAATGCTTTACTGAAATAAGAATAAAGACTGTTGTATTATAAAATTATTTTGTTTTGTTTCAATAAATAGTTATATTAACATCTGGACATTGGAATATTATTTGAAACTACATGTGAATTTATTATCAATCCTTTATTTGTCAGAGAATTATAATATCAATTTTCCATACAAAATTACAACACTTGAGAAGTTAGTAATGTACAAACACACCCATCCCATGTTCTAAAAATTTATATGGTTTAGCACGATTACGTCCACGCACTGGCTGTAATATGACTTTATCTGGAGGAAACTCTGACGATCCAGATGTTTCTAGTAGAATATCTAAACATGTTAGCAATTTCGTCATTTGTGTAGTCAATGTTGGACACTCTTTAAACTCTTCTGTATTCCAATTAGTATTGATCACTCTCTCAATATCCCTCAAATCATCATTAGTACTTGCATTGTGAGTTCCATTCCAATGCAAAGTCAAAGAAAATATAGGCGCCTTTTTTGGATAGTTACTACTAACTGCAACCAAGGCTACCAACTTTGCGGACTGCCGTGTAATGATGGCTCTGTACAACATGTTATCAGCATTCACTAGATTCTCTGAAACCAAATGTAATGTGGATGGCGCTTGGCAGTACTCTGCCCAACTCACAGCCTGCCATTGGGTCAATGAGCCCGAGAGACGTACTGGACTCTTCACAGGTAATATTTTTCCACATTCAAGATCTTGTAATTCCATCATTAATTCTACTCTAGCTTTTAATCTTCTCTTCAATGTGAAAATGAAATTTTCTACAGATGCAACACTGAGGCTAGAGGAGGGCTCCATATATTTTTGGAGCTTATTGTCATCAGCTGTCATGGCCATAAAATCTAAGCCACACATTCTTTGAGCCCATATGTAAGGTTTACCCAGTTCTGGAATGAAATGGGGAAAATCTTCAGATACCCCAGCATTCTTCAACAGGTAGCTTGTAGCTGGATGTGGAGAATCACTGCCTGTGTCTCCAGGGTACAACTCATTTAAAATACAATCTCCACTTAAAACATCAGCAGCTGAAACACCCACAATGGGCTTAGGCAGAGACATTGTCAGCTTGACTACAACAATCTTAAGATGTAACAAGTATGAAAAGATAAGATTTATGGCAGTGCCATCTTGCAATTTTACAGATAACTGCACACTCAAGGGATGCTTCCTCAGTGCCTCTTTTTTCTTAGCTTCTGCCCTTTCTTCTTTAGATACCTTTGTGGTTCTGTGATGTCGTTTTTTCTTCTCTCTAGGCTCTTCGTCATTATTGTCTTGATCTGAATCAGAATCATTTGACACCACCAATTCATTCTCCACATTATTTAACTGATCCAATCTCCGTGCTTCATCTTCATCACCAGCTATGCCTGTAATTGTAACAATAAACATGTTATCCTAATCAATAATCTAAGTATTTTATAATTTTGTTATAAAGACAACATACTTGTTGAAATGATCTGAAATACCAAATTATCACATATTATTCTTTCACACAGTTTTTACAACTGCTTGATAAACATGAATAATGTTCATTATGCATGTTACTTATACTCCGACTTTATGCATGTTACTTATACTCCGACATTAACTTAAATGAAGTATCTTTAACTTACCAACAGTAACAACTTTGCCACTAAGTACATCTGAATAGGCATAAGCATTTGCATATAACAGGAACAGGGGTGGTGGAAGTAGAGATGCAGCTCTTGTCTCATCTCTTTTCTCATCGAGGCGAAGGGCTAAACACTCCTGCAGAGGCTTGGTGGCTTTCAGCACTTCTTTTAGATGCGGTGTAAGAGCCTCTAGCCTTGATCGGGCAGCTGCAATAGCTGCCGCTACTCTCTCCTTGGAGGCTACCAATTCATTACATGCCCCTGCTAGCTCACGCCGTTGACGTAACTCCCACTCTAGTCTAGCAAGCTGCAGTTGGTGTTCATCTGCTTTTGTGACTTCCTGAAATAACAATAACATATTATACATACTTACATGTTTTTTATAAAATAAACTAAAAGCTAAGTAATATAAAATGACTTACAGGACGAGAAACATCAGCAGGTGCATCTTTATAAAAGTCATCCACAGGTACCAGCTCTATTTCCTCATCTTTTGATTTAAATTGTAAACACTTAGTCACTTCCTTATTAAGGTGGTCGGCTTCATATAAAAGGTTTTGCAAAAGGAGATGTGTGGAGTCTACTCTTTGCTTTTCTTTGTGCAGTGAATCACGCCCTGCTCTTGTACGAACTTTCTCCAAACGATTGAGCTTCTTTAAAGCAACAAGAAGCAATGACGCTTCAACTCTCTTAGCATTAATCTTCTCCTTAGCCTAAAAAAAATACAAAGTACAAATAAAATGAAATGATAATGCTACATGAGGATCAATATTTCCAATAATATAATGAATTACCTCATCAGTGCCCTTCGCTTTTAGTTCTGCGATATCAGCAAACAATAGTCGCACATCTTGACAAAATTTTTTAAACAAAGCTGCGTCCTTATCTGCCGGTCGTGATTGAGCTTCGGATTCTTCGAATTCGACGACTCGCTAAAATATATTCATTATAATATGTTCAAATAACAATATAAAATATTGAGCAAAATTTTCACCCGCAAGCATCCTGCAACCTGCAAGTGGAATTTTATGTAGTATAAAAAAAATAACCTTATACACATCGACAGGCACTTGCTTTTGATTGTCGCTAGATGAACTAGTATTTAATTTTCGTCTTTTCTTCGTTGTTGCTTCGTCTTTCCCCATATTTAAGTAAATTAGAGTGATCACTCAATTTTAATTAATAAAATAAATAAAGTAAACAATATTATTAATAATTTACTGTCCGATCGACTCTCTGATTGACAATGACAATAATTGACAATTTGACAAGATCGTCAACTGCACTGGTCAACTGTCAGTCTGTCAAGCTCTTTTATTGTTACAACAGATTAGGTAGATGCAGGTATATGAGCACACGCTTGGGCTCACATAAGAACCAAAAGGTTTAAATACAACTGGAAAACAAATGTCAACAATTTAATTAAAAATTAGACGTTACATTGATTTTAAATAGTAATTCATGTATAAATAAAAAGTATCTTAGATAAACCATTTTTTAATTGTTTAAGAGAAATATTATCTCTACTTGTTATTATTATTAATTAAAAATCAAGAATAGATTAAAATTAGTTCGAAAGAATGTAGAATTTTCCACATTTTATTATATTACAAAAATCATGTGATTTTTTTTAAAAAAACCGTTATTGGCAGTTTGCATTCCAATTTAATCTTAAGTTTCATGGTAATCACATTGCTACATAATAGACTGTGGTAAGCTCCTCTTTTTAATGTTTTACAAACTCCATAATTAATCTGTCTGTTGGATTTTGGAACACATGATTTACATGTGACAGCTTCACCAACAGACATTTTGTGACATAACATTACATTGGAATTTGATTTAAAATTTAAAAAGAAATTTTTAGTACAATAATTATGGTTCGGGTAAGCTTAGTCTTGTCGCGGGTTCCAGTTATAAAGTTCCGAAAGGGTGGCTTGGGCCACGCGGGTCCTGCCGCTGCGCCTTCCCCGGCTGCTGCACAGCCTGCATCTGCCCCACCAGTAAATAGACCTTGATTACTTGGTTTAAACTACCAATCCCCTTATTAGACCATAACAGGGCTCGGGTCTCTCCTTATAACAGAGGAGAGATACCAGAGCCTGGAATCCTGGAGTGCAGATTTGTGGCCAACAGATGTGTCGAATGTTTTTTTGTGACCGTCATAATATTTATCTAATACTTCAATCATAACAGTGACGCAAAGACTTACCTTAGTTATTCTACCACTAGTGGTAACCCATTTATCCACTGCTGGTTAACTTGATTCACACCTTAAGATCCTGATAAGATTGTTTCTTTATTATTCATTTCTTTATTATTTATTATTAAATAAACATGCCATTTATGGTACATGTTGTTTTGTAAAAAAAACATCACTAGAGTAGTATTGATTTTTAATAGTCATATTTATTAACAATACAGTGAAGTTCTGAAATTGCACTTTGAATTTCTGTTACATAGGAAAATTTGATATTTTTTTATATTTGCATATTATAAGTTATAATATAATGTGTTTATGGTAAATTTAGATTCAATGCAATTATGAAACCTTAATATTGATCTTTCCTTTATTTTCCTCACCTTAAGTAGGTATTCAAAATATTAAAAAGTGTTAAATATTAATAGGTAATAGTGAAACAACTCACTATTAGTACAAACTAATCAGATATTCAACTTTATTAATGTATTGGAATATCTATCTACAATATTCAGATAAGTTCAAAATATATAAATAAAATGTATTTGTTGTAAAAGAGGTTATATTTTTCAGCCAGTGCAGGCGCAACCAGCTGCTGCCATGAGCAGCGCACCTATCTCCGACATTGACCTCCCAGCACGCTACCGAAGACAACCCCTTACACAGGAGGAAATTGATCACATCAACGGCGGTGGAGTTGTTTAGTGTCACAAATTATAACACTATTGTAGTTTTATTATAAATAGTAAATAACTTAAATTAGTTACCATCATTATTGTATATATTTACTTTATGTTGTCTTGTTTTCTCTTGTAGGTATATATAGTAATAATGTATGTTATTTATTTTCAATTAATTACAAATACAAGCACAGTAATTAAATAATTTTTCACTCATTTATAACACTTTCAGAAAGATCCTCAGCTGCCTTCCAAGACACCCCAATCCCGTCCTACTGTCAGGATACCCAACAGATTTGTTATACAATATGGAAAACAGAAGAAACAACTGATATCTTTTCGAATAACCTTACACAAATCAGAACTTCCCAACTGAATAAACAATTTATTTAAAAAAAAGTATACATATTTATTTATGTGAAAAGCAATGCCCTCAGTATCTTTTACTGCTTAGGTTTATAATCAATATACAAAATATATAACACATATATTAGGCTAATAACTAAGACAATCCTAATAATATCTAACATTGAGTTTCTCGCTCTGGATGGACCACATCTGTGCAGATGGCCCATTGTAAGCACCATCATTATTTTCTGCAAATTTGATTATACCAAACTTAGCAAATCTTTTCTTCCACTCTGCCGTATGTGGTAAACTGAGCAATGTTTTTGTTATTTCTTCCTTGAGTTCAGCTGAAACAGTATGAGTTTGATATCAATTGGCAGTGTAGCAGTTAATAGGTATGAAGGACACTAAATTGGTGTAATTATCTTACCTTCAAGTCTGGTATTAACTACTATAGGGTAAGGGGGTAGACGTCCTAGGGTCTCTAGAGTAACAATTTCTTTGCCTCCATCTTGCATGTATTTTTTAGAATACAGAAGAGTTGTCGAATCAACTGCTGCCCATTCAGCTTGTTTGGTTAATACCATTTGAGCTGAAGCTAAATGTGATCCAGATCCTGCAAAAAGCATTGCTTAATAAAAAAATTCTCAAAAGCATTTACTAATTTACATACATTAATCGCAAAAATCATACTTAGCAATGATCCAAAGAAAGCTGCATTTTCTCCCTTCTCTTTTAGCATCTTAAGCACAATTTTACTGCCACTTAGAGATTCTGCATCGCTGTATGCAAATGTGGATCCACGAAGGTCTAATAATGTATTCACGTTATGTGCTCTGCAATTAAAGTACAAAGTCTATTGTTTAATAATTGTATGGATACAAAAATAACTACAATGAATATATTATACGAAGTGGTAGCCAAATGATTACAAAACAACGAAGTCTTATCAGAAGACACGTCGCCGGCGATAACAATTAATTTATCTATTTATTTACTTTTGTATGGATGAAATGTTATTGAACAATATTTGTAGTCTTCGGCGGTATTTGTTGCTTTATAACTTAAAGTTAGGTTTTATTAGCGTCACATGTTGCAATAATAGCGCACTCAAATACTAATGTATTGTTTATGAATTACGGAATGGTGCAGAGTTCATTCATATTACTTTAAATTACCTGTCGTGTCACAAAAATGTTTGCTTTGCGCGGTAATCGAACCTGAAATACCTCGTTATCAAATACCCACTGAGCTACAGGGAGATAAATCATTTTGAGAAAAAGATTTAAAAGTAAATAATTTCTTACTTCTTATCGCTGTGAATGATAATATCTGAGAAATATCCCGGTTTATTCTCAACATTCATTTGATGTGCAAATATCGGAGTCACTGGTAATAAATCCAAGAAACCCTTGTCTTGTTCGCGAACCTTCATATACGCAGCTGCAGTCATAAATGCTGTAAATAAACATAAGGAATATGACTGGAACACAAACCATCAGTGAATAATGTATCAATGGACAAAATAAACATGAAGCTATTAGAATATTTTCAAAAGGTATTTTATTTAAAAAAAATTATGAATCTAACAACAACCGTAGCTACCACAGTGTGAGAAATAATGCTACTCATAACGATATAAAATGAAAGCCTACATACCTAATTCAGCGAATTTAATACATCTTTTATACGAGCAGACGAACCACCTGATGGTAGGTGGAGTTCACAATTGCCCATTGACGTCCGTAACACCAAAGGCATCACTGCCATATATTTCCAGTTAAAATGAAGGCCTAGTGATCTGATTACCTGATTACTTGCAACTACAACAACTGAAACACACTAAAATATGTCTTAATCGATTGTACAAATAGTGGTATTTAGCTCGGCTACCCTAATAAAATACCAATATCCCGTATGTGTACTGTCGGGAACTCGGGATTAAACTGGATTTGAACTTGTGAACTGTTTATAGTTCTGTTGTATTTGATTTGTTCAAGCGATTAAACTTTTATATTCATTAGAATAGGCAATAAAGTCAAGCAGAATATCTAAGAGTGACAAACAAGTCTATTAAAATTGAGGGTAGATATAAAAATGGAACTTACAAATAAACACACTTACCCAAGTCTACCTTGTCATTGATGAAGGGATCAGGCCGCCCTGGTTCTGGTCCTGGAAATCTGCTTTCATACTGTAATGTAGTATAGCAACCCAAAGACGTTTCGAACAGTTCCATTATTAACTCGTATAACTCCACAGGGTGCGTAGGGCACATGTAAGTTATCAAGCGTATTTCAGATTTATTATTTGACATTTTAAACGGATATTTGTTAAGGGAATAAAAATAATTCTGAAAAGTACTTATTTATAAGTGTATTTGATCGAGTGTACAGGGAGTAACGTTGATGAGTAATAAGAAGTACGATGGAAATGTATTTATTGCTATTATCAACACATAACGATAAACACGCTTTGTTCACGAGTATTCACGACTCGACCTATCTGGTTTCTCTTGTAGTGAGCGATCGCAGGCACTAGGCAGTGACGTCAGAAAACAAGTTCACGTGATCAATACGTGCGGTTGCCGTTCCCTGCTCTGGGTGCACTGTTGCTAGCATAATACTATTAAGGATTAACTAGATAACTAGTTGTAGCTATTGGCTGTCTACCTCTGATATAGGAAGAGATCGTTAGTCGTAGGTTCTCATTAGGTCAATGACAGAGATTTCACTGGGCATACTTACCTACGTTTAATATTTTGTTATGTATTTACTGAGTCCAAACTCAAGAAATAAAATTGAACACAATTCAGATTCATTAAATCATGTAGAAATCATTATTGAATTTATTGATCAAGATTTTGAAATGATTCATTTGATGATTTGGCATCAAAATAAGGAGAAGAAATGACGAAAGAAACTCGTAAGTATGATTTAAATTCTTACCATTTTGACGTGACAACGTCTTAGGCCCAAACTCCACTAAAGCGGAGATGTGCGAGGCGAGATGTTTTTCAGCTCAGATAAAATCTACAGAAGCTGTGCGGAGATGTGTGCTGGGCAGCGGAGATGTATGCCGCAAACAGCATGCCGCTCACAGCACGCCGCACACAGCACGCCGCTCAAATCTCGCCATACAAATATAAAACATCTCCGCTTAGTGAACTCCACCGAAGCTGAGCGGAGAGGAGTTGTGTGAATGGCGAAATTTGATTGGTTGTTTCAAAAACATCTTCGCTACCCAGCACACATCTCCGCTTCGGTGGAGTTTGGGCCTTATAATTCGATTTAGCCGGCTGCACGCACGAAAACCATTGGCGTTACCTCACTCTGAGGCGTTCCATTTAACGCTTGAAGTGCAAGCGATAACGCGGAAGGAGCGACAAACAGGCACAATCGGCCTCCGCGTTCGGCAGCGTTCGACATTTGACTCTCCTCTACTTAAGTAAGCGATGCGTCCCCGCGGACGTTACATTATCCATACAAAATAGCTATCAAACAAATAAAATTAAAATTTTCT
>DWKA01002183.1:0-11041 GCA_018249155.1 Panoquina ocola ocola
AGGGGATAAAATAGGGGATGAAAGTTAATACTCTTAACGCGAGCGAAGCCGCGAGCAAAAGCTAGTTTATTATAAAGGCTACGATGCCTAAAACGATTATGTAGGTAAATTACTAAATAGCTGCATACATTATTTTGCTGAAAGCGACATACTCGTCTTTATGTACGACATCCTACGAGATTACATACGTACACGATGGTTAGTGGTCACCGTCGAACGTGGATATACACAGTACATTCGAAGATACTTGGGAAAAGCTATTTTGATGGCTACGAGCTGTAACGCTCAAAGCGGAATCGCTCTGTGTGCGAGTGTTTACTTCCTAATAACACAATGTAGGTATTTACATTTTGGTAAAAGTAGGTAAGTAATTCGAGTTTGAGAATCTGTACTGATTAAGAAATACGAATATAACTGTTGTGAGTGGACGTCTGAGCTGAGGATGATTAAATTAAAAAAAAATTATATTGTCAAGCACTTAGCAATAAACCTTCTTTCGATATGCAGCCTGTAAAACATTTTGGATACAATTAAAAAGAAAAATCATATTTATGTCAAACCGATACAAAGGCAACTTTTGGACGCAAATAATTATTGAACATGTATTTTTTGAGTATCATCGTTTTATGCTTTTTATTTCTGGAAACATTTGGAAGGCCTACGCACGTTCTTCAAGATTATGATAAGTATGAATACATTCAGAATTCAGAAGTATCCTAGTTTTCCTAATAAACATTATTTTTCCGTATTTTTGGGTAATGTTGTAATTTAGCTATTAATTTTTATTTTATAGCACCTCAGATTATTTATTTGGTCTGATTATAACACTGACTTTACAGAGCAAATAAATACTGAGCAAATAAATAAATAATGTTGTGTAAGGCTTTTAAAACTAAAATCTTTTAGTGAAATTTGCATAGCTTGAGTGTATTTTTGAATGAAATTGTTTCATAAATGTAATAACTTTTGTGGTTTTCAAGGGATGCAAAAGACACTACATATAGAGACAACGACGATAGTGAAATTGAGGACTACCAATCTGATGATCAGAAATCTTCATTGAAACAGGTTTTTCCACAATCATTTTATGAACAGCGATTTTTATACGTTTAGATACTATAAAAGATAGTTATATTAATAGCTTATAAATAGTTTGCAGATGAACCTGCTCCAAAGTCTGATTTAGAAGAGAACAATCCAGGAACGAATGAAGAAGTAGATCATGCGCGGCCTGACAAAGAATATTTGGAAAACGAAGAGGGACAAACAAATGCTGCGCGTTTGTCACGCGATGATGCGGGTAATGACGTAAAAAGAAAGACTCCATATAACGATGGGGCCCTGTTATTTCATGAAGAAAAGCCTCGAAAAATCGAGCCAAATGAATATAATGAAGACGACAGGATTAAACCAGTTCCGAATGATCGATATGTAAAAAAATATAGGCCAATTCATATATATGACAGAGATGCATTAGTCCGTAAAAGAAGAGAAACAAAAAATAATTACTTAAATGATCCTATTGGTACTTATGAAATATCCACACAAAAGGTTGAATTAAACGCCAATGAAGACGAAGAAACAGCTATCAGAAGACACGTAAAAAAGCTTTCAAAAGAAGAGTTAGATCAACTATTGCACTCTCTTTCTGAAGACAAAAGAGCACTATTAAAAAATATAATTGATAATTCTCAGCAAGAATATGACAGTATCAACAAACGAGAAATTACAAAGAAAGCTGGAGCTAGCGAAGAGAACAGTTTCGTGGGCAACGAACAGTCTGATACAAGTAAAATTCAAGGAGGTGCAGCAAATTTAGATGCGGATTCTTCTATGGCTCCTAGTTTTGAGAAAGAAGACAATAGTAAGAAAGCAGACACTGAATCCATGTTTTCTAAAAGTCCTGAAACCCCAACTACTTCTGAAAAAACAAATGATAAAATAAATGTATTAGATAGCATCGCAGATAAAACACCGGTGAAATCAGACAATTCAGAAAGTTTGGGGTTACCTGAAACTGAATCTAAAATTTTAGGTAATTCAGACTCCGAAAAAGAAACATCAAAAAAAGAAAACAAACGAGCAATTGATTCAAAATCATTTGTTCACTCTGAATCCATTGTAGAGGAACCTGCCATTTTAAAATCAGGTAAGGAAGACTTATACTGTTCTGATTCTGAAGCACTTTCTTCACTATGGAATGAAGAAAGCAGTTTATATAATGATAATAAATATAAAAGAGATGTGTGTTCAGGTGACACTGATTCTATAAAATCTTTGGAGGAATCATTTCCTAATGCGGACACTATAAATAATTTTAAAATTGGATCAGACATGGCACCATTAGTACGAGTGAAAAGAGATAATCCGGAGAAAATTGTAGAAAAAAGAGATGCGAACGTCGTGTCCAACCTAAAAGTACCATATTTTTCAAGTGCACTTGAAAATAACGAAGAGGAAAGTGAAGAAGGAGGAGAATTTCAAGATGACGGTTTTTTTGACAGAGGAGCAAACATTGCAAAACCTGGTGAATTAACTAAACGTGGGATTAGCTCTTCTAAAGGCAACGGAGAGAACAATATAAAATATTGTAGGAATTCTCAACCAATATATAATAAAAACAAATTAGAAGCTGATACTGCAGAATTAGGTTCAGATACGGATGCCGTGTTGTCTGGAATAGAAGGTGTAGATGATAACATGATGTATAATAGTGTCGCACGCGTCAGGAGGACTGGATATGATACTTCAAACATCGAAGGTGAGACTTTTAAATTAAGACAAGAAAACAATCAACAGTTAAGTTCTCAGAATGAAAATAATGAAATATCAGAAGAATATAACAATGCAGCTCGCTATCAAGAAAATGATGCATTTGGTTCGCTTCCAAGAAACTATGAACAAGAACTAGGGAGATTTAAAAGAATACGACGTTTGAAACAAGAAAATAATATACCTGCCGTAAAATAATACGTAAATAATATAGTAAAGTTAAATACTGTCATTAATTTTATAGAGAACGTAAAAAAGTAAGTATTAAGCGTTTTAACGCGTTACTTTTGTTTATAATAATGCTTATAGGCCAGTATATAAAATATATTCTTTTATTTTCAGTTCTTGTTGTTTGTTGCTTGTGTAACTTTTCTTTTTTTATGTAAAAAGATTCCAATTTTGTGTCATTAAAATAATGTTATTAATAGTGTAATTGACGTGTATTTTTTGCCAAACCTAATCCTATATGCGGTCTTCTGTTTAAAATTGAGAAACATAAAATAAATCTTAATTTGTTGGAATTATGAATTCATTGATACATTTTTTTACATGACCAAAAACAAGCTGTGTGCATGTTGTGCGATTAAAGTTGAAATTCTCAACGTTTGTAATTTTGGACACTTAAAAAATTCAATGTTTTATTGTACTACTAACGCCATCTATCCCCACGTGTCGCGTGTTACTTCAAACAATTTTTACCCTGACTTCGCCGCTAAAGAAGTTTCACTTCAATAATTGTTATTTGACCAATTTTGTGTTAATAAATCATGCTTGGAATATTACGCTTCGACTTGCACTTTCTTACACTAGTCTACATCTCATGCACTAGCAAGGAAGTTAACTTCCTTGAGCATTCGATTTGCTAGATAGACACTAGACTAATCTACAGTTAACATAAGGGTTTCTAGGCCGTCTTATACTGTTCAAAATAATTATTTTCTCCATAGTTTCACAACCTTTGTATTCCTGACAATGTTTAAACAGGTGGTACGCGTCATACGCAGGTACTGAAGAACGCTGAGCCAATAAGCGCGTATAGGGTTCTATACCAAGGAACTTTTGTACTATACCTACGCTCCAATTAACCACTGTACACTGCAATGTCCAGTAACCAATGTTTTGACGAATAGATACAATGACTGTTTTGGATATCATTTGTCATGTTTTTGTATAAAAAACAATAACAATAATAATAAATCCATATGACTACTAATATTATAAATGTGAAAGTGTGTTTGTTCCCTGATCAACTTCATGCATCTTTGTCATTGATATAATCATTAACCCTATCTATTTAAGACGTTATGCAGCATTAAAGAGTCCTTTGCCTTAAATAAGTAGATACTAAAGTAGTAAATAAAATTTAGTCGGAAATTAAACACATAAATATTGTATAAAATTTATTACATGGCAAAGTTTGACAAAATAAAAGATAAATAAAAATCATTTCAAAACCTATTCATTATGTTAGGCATGTTTTAATAAAAAATATTATGCAATAATCTTACTATTCTTAAAAAGGCACATTTCATTTTGTTATACTCGCATTGTTAAAATCAAAATAAAATATATTTTAATAATTAAAGATTAAAATTTAAAGCGCCATTAAATAAGGAATGATAATAAAATATTTCAAAGTTAGTCTTTATTTTAAAGGAGTTTGCGTTTACTGCTGTTGAGTCACTTTGGAGGAGGAGTAGAACTTATGTTCCCGGGAATCACGAGTATGTTTGAACGGAGTACGCGATGAATCCAATAAAGTTGCAGGACAGGTGCCGTGGACATGAGTAGTGAACTCTCGTTTGTAGCTAGTACCACCATCGCCTAAGACAAAGGATGAAGTATTCCCGTGACGAGCGTGGCGTTCTACTCTCTCCACTCTTTCAGAACGCTCTGATCGCTGCGCATGTTCAGATCGTGAGAAATTTCCATAAGCCTTCGCTTCTGACTGTCCGTAAAATTCGCCACCGACTCGAAGGTTATCTCTTACAGTGCCACGAGGTTGTCGTTCCACTACTAAGGTGGACTGGCCGTCCCGCCTTTGTTGCCGACGAGTATCCGAACTTGTATCTGTATGTTGCGAATGTTGCGAATGCTGTGAATGCTGTGAATGCTGCGAATGCTGGGATATCACCGCCATATTTTCACGAGCAGAACGGTGCATAGAGCTAATGCTCTTTCTATCAGTACTTTGATTCGAATTACTAATATACTCTCCTCGTTCGCAGAGATTTCCGATGCTCTTACGCTGAGCAGCGGCGGTGGAGCTAATAGAATGTTGAGCTTCTGTAGATGATGTAACGCCTTTGCGATGCAAGACAGAATTTGAACTGGCTGCGTCAGAAACTAAATCAGAAGTTCTCTTGTGGTGACCGCTGCGCGCTGAATTGTCGATAACATGAGTCGCGGAATCACCACCACCGTGCATAGCACGTTGGAATTCGATGCTTGTCTTTGTAACGCTGTCACTTAGTTGACTTCTATTAACAATTTGTGACTGATGAGATGACCTCGAAATATGCTGTTCTGTGTGGCTTCCTGTGATGACATTATTTATAGAACTAGCACTTCGCTTAGCATGATTATCAGATGTAACATGTCGCTGTTGTGCATTTGTTTTGTGATCAGATGTTTGAATATCCTGTACATTAGAGGCTACGTGTCGTCCATGAGTATGATGGTCTGAAACAAGCTGTTGATTCGATCTTATTACGTGTTGATCAGTACTGCTTCCTTTCGATAGGTTAATTTGGTTTTGTTCAGTACGGGTATCCGTTAAACTGTGACTATGACGCTGCTGGGATGTTACATTTTGAACATTTGAAGTTGATGATGATTGCTGTGATGAAACAATCCTTTGCGAGACATTCTGGCCAGTTTCTTGCCGAATCACTTGGCCTTGATGTTGAGTATTTGCACTGTTTATAACATTGCGATCATCATGGTGACCTTCTCTTACAATGTATGTCGTATTGGAAACATTTCGCCTTGATGAGTTATCAGTAATATTGTGTTGGTGGCGAGAATCATGTACATTATTGGTCACGTTTCTTTGTTCTGATGATATAAGATTTTGAGAAGTTTCACCAACGATTGGTTTACCATGATGTGTTGTATGATCTACTGGAACCTTTTTAGGACCATAACCACTAGTATCATCTCCAGTTATTGTGTTAACTTCAACGTTTCTCGTTACTGTAACCCATTTTCCAGCTATTAGTTTCTTTTCCGATATTTGCTTCATTGTCTTAGTAGTTTTTGTACTTGTAGTAATATTTTTTGTATCTGATTTATTTACGACATTTCTATCAGTTACATTTTTCACGACAGATCTATCAAATTTATGACGAGAATCTGTTCGGTCTATAGTCTCATCAGATACGCCACGATCAAGCTTTGTTTGTGATCCTTTGTGATCAACGACATCACGAGTAGTCATTGAAGTATGTTTACCATAAGTTCCTTTCTGTAAGTGCTTCGCTGTTGAGTGTTCCACAGTTGTGTGTTTTACGTGCGTATCTTTTTGTGTTCTATTATCAGAATGCATTTCGATGTTACTTCGCGTAACATGGTAGGTTCTATTATGATCATCGCGGTCAGAGATATGCTTAGAGTCTACTGAGCTACGGGATGTATCATGATGAATTCTAGTATCATGCCTCAGAACGTCATTTCGTTGATCTGTGAGATGTAAAGTTCCTTGGGATTCTGACAAGTCCGAACGGCCATTTAAAGTCTGCGTTGGTCTGGAACCTGGAGAGTAAGATTCTCGGCCAGATTCGGGATGTAAATTATCTTTAGGCTTTATTGGTTCTGGTCGATCTCCAGGTTGCCATTTCTGTTGAACAGGGCGATCAAAATCACCTTCAGATCTAAGATTGTCCTTGGGACGTATTTGTTCTGGTCTTTCGCTTGTTGGCCACTGAGATATTTGACCTGGACGATCTCCAGGTTGCCATTTTTGTTGAGCAGGACGATCGAAATCACCTTCAGGTTTCAGATTATCCTTAGGACGAATTTGTTGCGGCCTTTCACCTGGTTGCCATTGAGATTTTGGACTTGAGCGATCTCCAGGTTGCCTTTTCTGATGGGAGGGATGGTCGAAATCACCTTCAGGTTTCAGATTATCTTTAGGACGAATTTGTTCAGGCCTTTCACCCTGTTGGAACTGAGGCTTTTGGCCTGGGTGATCAGCAGGTTGCCATTTTGGATGTGTAGGATGGTCAAAATCACCTTCAGGCTTCAAATTATCTTTAGGACGAATTTGTTCGGGTCTGTCACCCGGTTTCAACTGTGGCTTTTGACCTGAACTATCTCTAGGTTCTTGTTGACTAGGTCTATCAAAATCACCTTCAAGTCTATGTTTATCTTCTGTATGACTGCGTTCTAGTCTTTCATCGACATAAACGGTTGAGTGATGATCATGTCTCGACGTTTGTACATGTTGAGTATCTGATACATATTTCGACGATTTTCTTGAATCTTGAATTTCCACAACTCTATCGCTTTTATCATGTGGTCCCCACTTTTGTCTTGTAGGTTCTTTGCTGTCTGGTAAACTTTTATCTCCAGGTTTATCAGGTCTGGATTTATCTCCATTAACAGGCTCATGTGTAATTTGGTCAGGTTTGTTGTCGTCTGGGTAATAAGTAATGGTCTTTTGACCTTTAACAACTTTATAGTCATCTCTTCGCTTGTGATCTTCAAATACGCCTTCAATTTTGAGGTTATCTTCTCTTCTGGTTAATTTCACCCTCTGTCCTTTAACAACTCTATAGGTATCCGACGATGAAGTATGAACATTTTCCATTGTACCTTCCATTTTTAAATTATCTTCATGTTTCACCAAAGCCCTTCTTTCACCAGTGACAACACTATAATCATTCCTTTGTTTCATATCAATGAATTCACCTTCTACTTTTAAATTATCTTCCCTTCTAATTATATCTACTCTCTCAATTTTTTGTTTTTGTCGCACATCGACATCTCTTTCAATTGTAATATTATCCACTTGTTTAAAAGGTTTACGTTTTTCAGCGGGCTGTGAAGGCACAACATCAGGCTTGTAAAATTTGCCATCAGGTTTAAGATTATCTTGTGGTTTAACTACTGGTGCTCTCTCACCTTTAGTAGCACCATAATCATTTCGAATGTGAAGATCAATGAACTCGCCTTCAGTTCTCAAGTTATCTTCATGCTTTAGCACAACAACTTTTTCTGTCTTATCAATACGTTTGTAATCATCTCTAGAGCGATGAATATCAATCGTACCTTCCATTTTCAAGTGGTCTTCGTGTTTGACAACTTCAACGCGATCTCCTCGAGTAGCTGTGTAATCTGTTCTACGAACAACTTCCATATCACCTTCTGGTTTTAAATTATCTTTAGGTTTCTTTTGTACTGGTCTTTCACCTGTCTGTGGTTTAGGTTTTTCAGGACGATCAAATTCACCTTCGGGTTTAAGATTATCTTGTGGCTTTTTGGGAGTTTGCCTTTCTGCTGGATGCCATTTATCATGTTTAGGTTTTTCAAATTCGCCTTCTGGTTTTAAATTGTCTTGTGGTTTCTTTGGTGTTTGTCGTTCAGCTGGGCGCCAGTCTTCCTGTTTAGGTTTTTCGAATTCTCCTTCAGGTTTCAAATTATCTTTTGGCTTTTTAACTTCAGGACGATCAGCTGGTCGCCATTTGTCTTGTTTAGGTGTTTCAAACTCACCTTCTGGTTTTAAATTGTCTTTGGGCTTCTTTGGCGTTTGCCTCTCAGCCGGTCGCCATTCATCGAGCTTAGGTTTTTCAAATTCTCCTTCTGGTTTTAAATTATCTTTCGGTTTCACTACTTCAGGTTTTTCAGCAGGACGCCATTTATCATGTTTTGGTTTTTCAAATTCACCTTCCGGTTTCAAATTGTCCTTCGGTTTCTTGGGAGTTTGTCTCTCAGCAGGACGCCACTCGTCTTGTTTTGGCTGTTCAAACTCACCTTCAGGCCTAAGATTATCCTGTGGTTTCTTTTGTTGCGGACGCTCAGCTGGACGCCATTTTTGACGTTCAGGAGTTTCAAATTCACCTTCTGGTTTAAGATTATCTTTTGGCTTCTTAGGTGACTGTCTTTCAGCAGGACGCCAATCATCTTGCTTCGGTTGCTCAAAGTCACCTTCAGGCTTAAGATTATCTTGTGGCTTCTTCTGTTGAGGACGTTCAGCTGGACGCCATTTTTCACGTTCGGGAGTTTCAAATTCACCTTCTGGTTTAAGATTGTCCTTTGGTTTCTTAGGTGACTGTCTTTCAGCAGGACGCCAATCATCTTGTTTCGGTTGCTCAAATTCACCTTCAGGCTTAAGATTATCTTGTGGCTTTTTCTGTTGAGGACGTTCAGCTGGACGCCATTTTTCACGTTCCGGTGTCTCAAATTCACCTTCAGGTTTCAAATTATCCTTCGGCTTAGTGGGTGTTTGTCTCTCAGCAGGACGCCACTCATCCTGTTTTGGTTGTTCGAAGTCACCTTCTGGTTTTAAATTATCTTGTGGTTTCTTCTGCTTAGGTCGTTCTGCGGGTCTCCATTTTTCACGTTCGGGAGTTTCAAATTCTCCTTCGGGTTTCAAATTGTCCTTTGGTTTTGTAGGCGCTTGTCTTTCAGCAGGACGCCACTCATCGTGCTTCGGTTGTTCAAAATCACCTTCAGGTTTTAAATTGTCCTTCGGTTTTTTAGGAGTTTGTCTCTCAGCAGGACGCCATTCATCTTGTTTTGGTTGTTCAAAGTCACCTTCAGGCCTAAGATTATCTTGAGGTTTCTTTTGTACCGGTCTTTCTGCTGGACGCCATTGTTCGCGCTCAGGAGTTTCAAAGTCGCCTTCAGGTTTAAGATTATCTTTAGGTTTCTTAGCTGTTTGTTTTTCAGCTGGACGCCACTCATCTTGTTTAGGTTGTTCGAAGTCACCCTCTGGTTTCAGGTTGTCTTGAGGTTTCTTCTGTTTAGGTCGTTCAGCTGGACGCCATTGCTCGCGTTCTGGAGTTTCAAAATCACCTTCAGGTTTCAAATTATCTTTCGGTTTTTTGGGAGTTTGTCTCTCAGCAGGACGCCACTCGTCTTGTTTAGGCTGTTCAAAGTCACCTTCAGGCCTAAGATTATCCTGTGGTTTCTTTTGTTGCACACGCTCAGCTGGACGCCACTCATCTTGCTTCGGTTGTTCAAAGTCACCCTCAGGTTTAAGATTGTCTTGAGGTTTCTTCTGTTTAGGTCGTTCAGCTGGACGCCATTGCTCACGTTCAGGAGTCTCAAATTCACCTTCAGGTTTCAAATTATCTTTCGGTTTTGTGGGAGTTTGTCTTTCAGCAGGACGCCACTCATCTTGTTTAGGTTGTTGGAAGTCACCTTCAGGTTTCAAATTATCCTGTGGCTTCTTTTGTTGGGGACGTTCTGCTGGGCGCCACTTTTCACGTTCAGGTGTTTCAAATTCACCTTCAGGTTTCAAATTGTCCTTCGGTTTTGTGGGTGTTTGCCTCTCGGCAGGGCGCCACTCATCATGCTTAGGTTGTTCAAAGTCACCTTCTGGTTTCAAATTATCTTTAGGTTTCTTTTGGATCGGTCGTTCAGCTGGACGCCATTCTTCACGCTCAGGAGTTTCGAAATCGCCTTCTGGCTTTAAGTTATCTTTTGGTTTTCTTGCTTTTTCTCTTTCTGCTGGACGCCACTCATCTTGTTTCGGTTGCTCGAAATCGCCTTCAGGCTTAAGATTATCTTTAGGCTTTTTCTGAACTGGCCGCTCCGCTGGACGCCACTCCTCTTGTTCTGGAGTTTCAAAATCACCTTCAGGCTTTAGATTATCTTTAGGTTTCTTAAGCGTTTGTCTCTCAGCCGGACGCCATTCATCGTGCTTCGGTTGTTCAAAATCACCTTCTGGTTTGAGATTATCTTGAGGTTTCTTCTGTATCGGTCGTTCTGCTGGGCGCCATTGTTCGCGCTCAGGAGTTTCAAAATCGCCTTCAGGTTTAAGATTATCTTTAGGTTTCTTAGGTGTTTGTCTTTCAGCTGGACGCCACTCATCTTGCTTCGGTTGTTCAAAGTCACCCTCGGGTTTGAGATTGTCTTGAGGTTTTTTCTGCTTAGGTCGATCAGCTGGACGCCATTGTTCACGCTCAGGAGTTTCAAAGTCGCCTTCTGGTTTAAGATTATCCTTGGGCTTCTTGGGTGTTTGCCTTTCAGCTGGACGCCACTCATCTTGCTTCGGTTGTTCAAAGTCACCCTCAGGTTTAAGATTGTCTTGAGGTTTCTTCTG
>DWKA01002184.1:0-11041 GCA_018249155.1 Panoquina ocola ocola
ATATAAATTCGATGGCTCCTAAGTATACTGAGTTAACTCCATTTTTCAAACATTTTACAGGAAGGCGTTTAGAAGATAAAACGCAGTTTAATTGTTGTAAATATACAAAAAAGTGCAATTATCGAAATTTGTTAGTTAACTCAGTATACTTAGGAGCCATCAAATTGTTGTCTGTATTCGTCACCTTACCTCATAGAGCCTTACCTATTATACTTATTACCTTTTGTCTCTCTATTTTGTGGTCATCGCTAATCTAAAGGTTAAGAATATAATTTTAAAGTTTAATTAGTTTAGCTAATATAAATATAAGATAACATCGCAAATGCACATTTTGAGTCATCAGGACTTTGTTTTAAAGGTTGAACTTTGATACTGGTGCCTATTTGACAGCGCTCTATCTGCATGAAGCTGAAAAGGCCATAAAGGCCTTTGTACATTCAATAGTGAAGTAGGTATGTTGTGGCCTTAATGTACCGTTATTTATGTTATGTGTATTTGTAAATTTTGTAAGCTCTAATATTGTGGAATATTATTTACTTATAAGCCAAATTCTACTTTTAAAATTACATTACAATTTGAATTTTCAACATTAAAATGTGAATTACTATCCACTTATTATAGAACCACAAATGAGACGTTTTCCGCTAGAGCATAATAATTTCGTTAGTACATCATTTTCCTTACGAACCGACATAAATAAATTTACATTCGCGACTGACCACGACTCCTACGCAGTTATTATTCCCAACTGCTAAGCCCCATTGTTCGAAGTACATATGTTTCACGTATAATTGCAATAACAATGGTATGTCCTTTCACCGTCACATTAAATGTAACAAGCCCGCGCATTATGTAACACGACCTATGGGGAGGCCACCGGATGTCAACGGTAGAGGGCGGTAGGAGTACATAAACATTTTCCGCGTACTTACTTCCATAAATTAGTTCCCGCGAAGGAGGGTATAAATACTCGCGAAACTCCTGCCCATTCGCTCATTACCATCTAATAGTTTTATTTATTGACTTCCTGCACACCACGCCGCCGTGAGTGCTACGACTGAACTGGTCTTACATTTTTGCTTGCACGTTATTGTAATATTTGTAATTCGGAGTATTGCTAGTAGGTAAGTTGGACAGTTGGTTATTGCAGACTCATCACCTACTGTAGGTAAACTACTACATACGTTCTCAGCTATTTTGAAACATGTAGATTCTACAGTAAATTAGAGGAAATATCCGTTAACATTCTCGGCAATTGCATGACAGCTTTGGAGGCAAAGACCGCCCTACGAATCATGTTAACGATGGCTCTTGTAGCGCAGTTCTTGGATCAATGGATCTGGCTACAATTTAATATGGTCGCAGTGCCAAACCGTTAAACTTAATTAGTCTTAGTGAACTGAAAATATATAAAAAAAATAAAACATTAAATAGAACTACCCAACTACTAATACTATTATTGGATAGTAAAGTACCCCACTGACTAAATGAAGTATACCTAATGCCAACTGAGTTACATTGCCATATAAAAACACGTAAGGATCCCAATTATATACCCGCCTAGGTAAGAATTAATAAATTATAAAGACAGACGCACTGCCCTATCACGTATGTACACCAACAAAAAAGGGTTAAATCGCCCGCACCGTATCATCAAATTGTTAGTGGTTAATTATTTCCCTTATGTTACCCCAACAGTAATTCCCACCTCGAAACAAACGTAGAAAGTAAACGATGTCGTTTATTAGGCATAACAGTCATCAATATAATAAGCACCTTCTCAGACAACAGCCGACAGAGCCCGTCGCGGCGAAAATTCCAAATTACACCTTACGAAGTTTCCCAGCCGTTTATCCGTAAAAAAACTTGTTCGACAATCACCTATCATTATTCGCGGGAGGTGTCGCAGCGCGCACAATACGGTGCCACCGGAAGAAAACGGAACGACTCAAATTAAAAGTTTCCTACAAACAAACCAACAGCTGTCATATTAAAACGTCAAAGTAAAGATTACAAATGAAATATTCACGGTGAAAGCCGGGTTCAGCTCGCGGTTATGTAAATAAGTGGCCACGAAAATGTACATAATTAGTTTACACGTTTTCTCCGCGGAACCCTGTGCCACCCTCTCGGCATATTGCGTCGCGCGGGGGCGAGATTAGCCTACGATACACTCGCTAAGGGTACATTTACATGAATCACGCATCTATTACACGCTGTGTTCAAATACGGTGCATGTGTTCGCTTCACACAGGCGAAGATAGGGTTGTGTGCGTGAATTATTAACGTGATGGGAATTAAAACAATACACGTGTTGTAATGAAACTTCGCCATCCTTACCATTACCTACGCCGCTACTAGTAATTACAGGCCGAGTATCAGTTAGGTCCGATATATAATTCATTCTAAGTGTAACCTATATGACATTTTAAGTATTTCAACCCATTTGTCGATAAATATTTAATTCATTCTTGCTTGTCATTATAGAATAATAATAAAGTAGCTTTCGTATAAAACCAACTTCTGTTGGTTTATTACTTTTTAAATGAATAAAGTTGATGGTATAATCGCAATTGGAGTGACAGCTAATCTTTGAGACAGAGCTAAGTGAATTCGGAAAGGGGATGGGTCGCGGGAGGGTGTCATGGAGTCGGCGGCGTCGGCGGCTGGTGTAGTCGCGTCGAGCCGAGAAGCAAGTTCTTCTTAATTCTTTTGTCGTTTTCAGCTCCGTCAAATACCGCGTTTCCCGTTTGCATACATTTTCGCCAGCGCCGCGCTCCCCGACACCGCCGCCGCCTCGACGCCGTCCCTCACGAATAAAATTAGTGTCGGCAACGTGACACCGACTGAATTTAAGCTCAATAAGATATTTATAAAGAAATTTCCGATTCAGCGGCAAAGTTCAAAATTTGACCCGGACTACGTAAAGAGTTCGGTGGCGTTTTCAATTTAAACTTTGAACAAGTTAAATAATGTGCGAGCTCAGACCAACTCGTTTCATTTAAGGTTTTAGTGAAATTAGCTTTTGAATTAAGATGGCATTAAAATAACCGAGCAAAGCCGGGACGCGGCGCTGAAGTTAGACTCAATTTAATTATGCGGATGAATAAATAAATAGCAACAAGTTATAATTATTTAGATAACTTGTGGTTTAGAGATTGGTACCATGTTTTAGATAAATGAACTCACAGATGAAATAATGGTTAGATACCTGAAAGAATGCATATTATTTTGCAGAGTTTTGCAAACGAGAACAGTCATCATCTCTCTTTCTTAGGTACCAACCTAGTCATATAAGTAAGCATGGATACAATAACATACACGGGCGACATAAAGAAATAGGTAGGTACATAACCTTTTATGTGTCCTTACATTCGGTAAACACGTGAAGTTCTTAGAGATACTTTTTAATACAACATATCTCTCTCATATTATAATAGAGACACTGAAACCGCGTTTCAAATGTTAACCGAGTGATTTCCCCGTACTTAACAGGTGACGAGTAAGGCGGCGGGCACACCGCGGCGGCGCGAGCGTATGCATTTCGCGCGTTGTGGCTCGCACCTAATGCGACCATAAATCAGCAGTAACACGGCCCCCCGCGCCACCTCGCCGCCGATAAAATTCCAAATTGTTTTCTCGCCCCCGGCGGGCGCCGCCCTACGTTCGCTCTTAAACGCCGTTTCAAGTTGCACTTGTGAATCGCACTTTTTACTGTTCTCGAAATTGGCGTCGCGAATTGCTTTTCCTCCTCGCTCGTATACCGAGTGTCATGTTTTACGAATGCGACCGAAATCGGTGAGCGATTTTTTCGTACGCAACCATCGGCGCGAACGAATCGAGGCGACTCGCTGGCATTGGCAAATGCGAGCCAATTAGAAGATTAAGCGTTGACAATTACGGTGTCGGATCACGATCGTATATCAACAATTATCGTGCGAGGGCGACAAATGGCGAGCCGGTCGCGTACGTGTGTGCGCGGTGCGCGGTACCCGGACGGCGGACGGCCAACGCAAAAAATATAATCACGCACTCACTCTACCACGAATGCATCCAATACATAATTGAAGACAAGCGTACAACAATAATGCATTTACTACAATTGAATGCTTTTTGTGATGTCAATATTGAATTATATTCCACAGATAACAATAAGTTTCTTCTTATTTAGTTTTACTAAAAACCCTTTGGGTTCTACTAAGTAGGAATAATACTTAGGTAGGTAGGTATATACCTAAATTCTTCTTGCTTCAATACGTTCGTAATATTCTATGTAGGTTTTAAACTACTTAATAAGTTATCGTTGATCTCGGCAAGAGCTACTATTTTGCCCGTTTTTTTTATTACTATCCTAGTATTCTATAGAGTATAGACTAACTTAGTACCTAACAACATTACAAGGGGGTTTGAAGTGAACGTTGAACTAACAGTAGGTACCTGCAACACTCTAACAAACAGGAGGCCAGTGCTCGGCGGACACATTTGCAATAGTTGGACAAATCGCACCGGACCTAGTACTGGGAATTGCACTCCCGGTCTATGCAAAACATCCAAATAGATTCCCATACATTCACGCATCGAAATATTTTAACGCCAAAGAATTAATCCTACACGCTCCCACTATCAAACACACATTTAAATCTTTTATATCTCGAAAATATTTTATGCTTCCGCTCGAAATAGTTTCCGACATCAAAGCATTCGGAGACGCAATTAACTTCTCTAGAATTCGACGTTAATCATCAATTCATCAGATGCAAACAATATCGTTTTGTTTGAGTTCACAAAAGCCGAATATTTACGGGTGAGTAAACGCTCATTATAATTTATCATATATTTGTGGAAGCATATTATTGCTTTTATAGCAGCCGTAGTGTTGAGAACTAAATCAAAGAGCCTTTTGCCTGCCAAGTTCGTGATTACAAGTGTTGGCAACGTTCGCCGCGGCAAACATCTTCAGCACGCAGACTGCCTATCGACGATAGATTCTAACATGAAAACATGTTAATTTAAATCTATTAAGACTCGCTTACAATCGCGAACTGGAATATTAAACGTGCTACAGAATAAAACATGTGTGTATAGACGCGATTGATTTACGACTAGGCACTGTCTTATGTTAAATAGTTATTCAAGTAGCGAATTTTCATGTTAACTTTTATTAACATAGAACATGTTATGAAAGTGTTTAAGCAAGTAGATATAAATACAATTAAGAGCGCTTGAAATAGTAATTTATCAAGTGAACTATGTAACTTTGAATCCTACCGTTAGAAGAATGGTTTGACTAAGTGGTGGCAAGCTTTTGCAAGCGCTTCTGAGCTAGGATCTAGAACCCAATTGGACCCACTTTTAATATTTAGGCAAAATTTATTCAGTTATACATATGACTTGAGTTTTCGAGCAGTTAGGTACACTTATGTATACATACTCGTAAAATGTTTTTCAATAATTTAATTGACAGACTTACGGAGAATAGGGATTTCAAGTTTCTTAAATTACGTGGATAAATACTCCCAGTACCTATTGAAACTTAAAAAATAACGTTTATTTTTCTGATACCAATAAAATTACAAGAATAAAAATTCCTTTAAGTTTTCGTTATTAAGAATTTTCTCCGTGTAGTATTACGTTACAGTTATCAGTAAAGCGATCAAAGTCATCAAATTTCCTTTACAAATATCCAACTGCTCGCTCGTAAGCGCTATTCGAAACGGACACCCAACAACCATCAAAATGTTTGCGGAGCGAATGAAAAATGGCCATGCGTTAAATAAACTAACAGTCGCACACAAAAGAGACAGGTTTTAAAGTACAGCTTACCGCGTTAGCTGCGCCCGATTAGAGGCAACTAGCGACCGACAGACAGACATATTTACATTATTCTATTAAGCCTGTTATGATAATCGGTAAGGGGTGAATGCAGCTATTGCGACTGGATTTAACTTCGCCGCATTTTTCCACTCCCTGTGTGGATAGTCGGATACGTATGCAAATTTAATCTGTTTGCCAGATAAGACCGAGTTGTGGAAGGGATATGAATGACAGATTAATGCTCAACGCAATATTTGGATGCCTTTAATATGTAGAGCAGGGAATGCGTTGTAATTGACGCTGCGTTGCGACGGTCTAATTTTAGTTTACACTATCATTAGTGGGTTAGAATAGTGGTCTGCATATTGGTCTGGTATGTACCTATGCTTCGTGAATTATGCGTAGCGTGTTTGTTTTGAGTTTCTGAAACCATTTTAATTAACAGCTCTTCTTAAGTAAAATCAGTACTTACTCTAAAATTGTGCCGCAGCTTACCCACATGGCCTTTGTAAACTAAACTTTAAACTCCTTCTGACAAAAGACAATGTCAAAACAAACGAAACTATAACATCAGCAATAAAACTAAAACAACATTGGATTCCAACGCGAACCCGTTAAATCGCCAGAACACCTGACTCGGCATTACGTACTCGCGAATTCGGCAGATCTCAGCGGAGCAATTCAATTACATTGAAAGATCCCTCATAAGCGAATCGTTTTTCCGAGTCATTAATTTTTTCGAACGACACGGGGCTCGGCGTGATATGGCGGGGTGGGTCCAGGCGCGGCTATCTCGCGAGATAATGCTGATTTATGCGGGCGGGCGACGCTCGCGATTCGTCGCACATCGTCGCGCTGTGTCGCCGCTCGCCGTCGCCTCGTCGACTCCTGTTTGCTAGCGACCTCGCGATCGTCCACCATATATTTGTGACGGTTAGTTGGCGAGATTTATGCTAATCGACGAGGCGGACTCGTAAGCCGGCCTAAGCTCAGCGTGACGGCGCGTGTGGAAAATCGACTCCCGATGCGATTTTCTGCACCCTTCCCGTTGTCCGTCTAACCGACCTATTTTTTTGTTCCTCTCGCACGACCGAAACGGAGCGAAGATAATTTGAAAACTGGATACCATGAACGAATTACGAGTTCAGAATTCGGTGCTCAATTTTTTACAATTGCGTGAAAGGATTGAAAATTTGATATCGTCTGCACAGTTATCCGATCTCGTATTTCCAATTATTTGAAATCGGTAGAACATACGGTAATTGTTCTGGGCTACTAAGTTTGAATATAAATATGAGTGGAATATTTTATGGTGCACGGAAGAAAAAACCGAATGCCCGAGGCGTCGTTAACTCGAGAACATTATAAGGAATAAATAAGTGAGGTATTAATACTGGTTTATAGCGCGTGAAAGAGCCCTCATTGTTTTGTGCCCTGTGTACTTGGCCTTTGTTCCAATTTATTTGTTTTAAGGTAACGGAAATAACATTAAATATTTCACAGTAAAACTATAAAAGCTCTCACCACTCTCGGTTTCAACGGAACAATAGCTACTATCGTGAGCTACGATTTGGCTATAAATATAACTTATTGGCGTTTAAAGTTACGCTTAAAGCCAACGTTAAAATCAGAAGCTACGTTAAATTATTTGAACTTTATATTCGCACCCACAATAATCTAGCTAAATGCCGCGGTTTATTTCGTCATAAAATTAATATAAGAATAAAAGTTTAATTTCTTATTGGTGTGACTATAAAATGAAAAATGAATATGTAGGTATATAAATCAAATTTCACTAAAAAACGTAACAGTTACATTCCACATAATTATTTTTTGTAAACGTCAAAGCTTATGTACCTAACTTTCGATGTAACGCCGTAACACCAAGAACAATAAATAATTAAAAAAACCAAGCGCTTGTTCTGTGTTATTCAGAAGCTTTTGTATCGATAAGAGGTCCTTATCAAAAGATTGCGTTACCGGATTTGTCACGATCAACGGACTATCGCGTTGATTTACGTCGCCAACGATAACGTCACGGCATTGCGGCTACAACGCGGCGATAACGTCCTCGGCGGCTACCTAGCCGGTGCTGTACAGGTACAAATTACTTTAGCGCTCTTTGAAATTCGCACGCTAGTTGTCATTGTCAGCGGGGAATCTTAGGTTTAAGTCATAACGCGACTGCGGCGAAAGTAGCTCGCGGTATACAGCGTCAAGGAACAAAAATTTAGTAAAGCAGCAAGGAACAAAAAGTTAGTAGGTATGTAACCGTCAAGAACAATAGGAGAGTATGGAGATATTAATAAGAAATGAATCATGTGGTCAGTAGTAAGGCAGGGTAGGAGGGTCCCATAAAGAGACCTGTAGGTACACAAAAACGTCCAACGAACTAATCTTATTTGAGCTTTCGTTTATGGTGAAGTTTGAATAACTATTAGATAAGTATGTATGTATTAGTATTAGGTATCTGGAATCGAATTATCCTATTGAAGCCAGGTGGGAAAAGATGTTTATGTAGTAGTACAATACATAAAAACGCTATTACGTTACCCGATTTTTGCACGACCAACCGCATCGCGCATTAGACCCCACATTAGCATCATTAATTCTATCCGTCATTATAACCGCACCAATTTCCCGTACAGATGTAACTTACACCGAGTGCAATGTCAACTCAATCATAGCTACAAGTGGAACAATTTGATCGGGAGCCACGCGTTCGCGGTAGGTCGTATCGGGGCGGTCGAGCATTGTTCGTCGGCGAGGCGCGACCGGCACGCCTCGCGCCGACGACCGCGGCGACCGCCGTTACGACCGCGGCGGGCCTTATCGCGACGCGCCGTTGCCGCTGCCTTGATCTCGTTACCATCGATGGCGTTCGATTGCCAGTATTGCCACCATCGGTTCTCCTAATTACCGATTATTTTTTATTGCTCGAAGTAAGTTTTAGTAGGTCTTGTAATAGCAAAACATTTTGTTAGACAAAAATGTTCTAGGTACTAATTTCAAAGAACAGTTTATTTCATTTAATTACGAGTATTAGATACATAATCATATCAAATGAATAATGCTAGTATTATAGGGTGCAAGAGGTACAGGCCTACAAATCCTGCAATCGCTAGGGTGAACATATTATTTGCTTGTAGCTTTAGTTTTGTAAATGAAAATAATTATTTTGGTTTGTAAGCAGGACTGTCCCTTTTGTAAGCGTTGCATATGGCCACCTTGTACACATGTAATCGATGCAGTTTGATTGGCCACACTCGTACCGTGCAGGTTTATAGCCAACTGTGAGTCGGATTACTTAAGTAGGCTCGTATTTTCGAGGTAATTGCATAATTTAATAATTAACTTCAGCAAAGTAGACAATGACTTTGATTTTATCGGCGACTCGATAATGGCAGTTGCTTAAGTTATCTGTCAATTAGAGTGTTCGTTCTGTTTGAATAATTCTCCGCAGGTTTCTCTATTTTATTTTTATTAGCTCTTTCTGTATTTTGTAGTGATTTTTTTACATTTCATACAGTTGATATACTAGTTAACACATCATGTAACTTAAGAAAATTAAAACGCTTTTATTAAATCGTATTTAACTATGTGCTAGGAAATTAAACGCTACTAATTTGCTAAAAAATCATTTTTTGATTTGTTGTTACAAAGTACGATAAAAACCTTAAACACATACTCAAATAATACCTCGACTATTATAAGTAACTTACCTTCCAGTCTTAGTGATGATCATTTCGGTGCCGAGTTCGTTGAACTTGTCCCACAGCTCCTTAGTCTCTAGATGGCACTGGATGTGACGCATCTCTTCGCTAGACCAGCGTTCTGTGAGCTGAGGGTTGCGGGGAGGAGGGGATAGGGCACGGGAGGCCCCGGCGGTCCCGCTCGCGGACCCTGCTTCAGACGTCGAGGATACATCCACGGGAGAATCGCGCTCGAACTCTGGCAGAGGGGGTGACGGAGACCCGGAAGCTGAGGCGGCTGCGTCCACGAACTTTTCTGTAAATTTTAAGTTTGTTTAAAAGCTTCCGTTTAGTTTCCGATGTTTGTTTAGATCAAATCTTGCGAGCTGAGTTAAAACTAGGTACTTCCTCTTATGCTACGAAGTCGATGCATTAGTTCTAATGACAATGCATGTTTGTGATAATTATGTCCTTTTAATAATATGTTTATGGGTGGTCACTGACGAATTACCTACATTTATTTTGCTCTATAAATAATTGTTTTTAATTATTTCATATATTAAGTATCAATAACTTTAATTCTGTCTACAACAAACGGGGAAACCTATCAAATGATAAAATAATTATAGTACCTACTCTGAATGTTAGGTTGCTTTCGGAGAACAGTTATCTTTAAATAATGGAGACCTATTGAACACTCCACCACAGAAATATCACTAATGAACAATCACTAATAATATTTGGTTTGTGTTAAATTACTACAATTTGTAAGCACAATCTGTTAAGGTACCTACCTATATAATATATCTACCTACTTATGTATGTATATCTACGATAAGCAGCTTGTATAAACGGTGTGTTCACGAATTGCTGGCAAAGAGTCTTAATAAAAATGGATTCCCGCACACTAACACCTAATATTATTATTATAATAGATATTAATTGTTGTAGGTATAGGTAACTACTCGACCTATGCAATTTATTGGTCCATAAATTAGATATTTATTAAGGTCGTCTAGAAGAAATTCAAGTCCTTTGTATCAATCAACAATGCGGCTATAGGTAGTTATTGTCTTTCTGTAAGAAGTAGAATAAGTTTAGTAGATAGGTAATAATACCTTTCATCAATATTTTTTTCAATATTATTTACCTACGTTTAAATAGGTAATCATTGTTGTAGTTATTATTTATTAATTGTATTATTATAACAATTTTAATTTTAAATCTTCATTTTGTTGTTAATTACACGTAAACACACGAGTTATTCGTTTTAAATTTTCATACATGAATGAATGCTAAATCATTTAGTCGTTGTGTAAATAAGAATAAATTACTTAGTTAAATATTAAATACTAGTGGCCCGCCCTCGCTTCGCTTCGGGAAAAAAAAGCTCCTATTCATTTGAGCGTGATGTTATATAGCCTATAGCCTTCCTCGATAAATGGGCTATCTAACACCGAAAGAATTTTTCAAATCGGACCAGTAGTTCCTGAGATTAGCGCGTTCAATCAAACAAACAAACTCTTCAGCTTTAT
>DWKA01002185.1:0-11041 GCA_018249155.1 Panoquina ocola ocola
AACGAAAAAATCTGTGTTTCAATAAAACCACGTGTAAAACTATTGTAACCTATAATACAAAGAATAAAGCATAAAATGATTGCACGTTATAAATAATAGTGATGATCATATTATTTGTCCATCCATAGGTATACCTATTATTATATTAGGTCCTTATGGTTAATGTATTTAACCATTTATACCACGCCAGTATTTTAAAGATGGAATTTTAAAAACAACGCGGCCTGTTTGGTCCACAACTGATCTTGTCTTTGAAGTTCGCAAAAACCATGAACTTGCACAAGACTTCATTAAAATCAATTAGGTGGTGTCGCAGATTAGCATGTTCGAACATAGTGATACGTAATTCTTATAAAAAAATCCTAATAGTGCCAGAAGCTATTGATAAATTACAAGTTTCAGTGTTTCAAAATGAAAATCCACGATGGCCGACATAAAATTTGTATCTCCGTTAAATATTTGAGCGCTCCGCCCGCGCGACCTACATCGCTCTCATATCGCGTCGCGACCTTCTACAGTTTTGTTTTGTCGTCTTAGAATTTTCAGGTATTGTTGTAAGAATAATGCTTAGGCCTTTTTAATAAGCCTTTCTGTGAAGTTGAAATACCATTTCTGTGCTTTAAAAAATATATTTATTTGCGTTCAGAACAGAGGGAAATTTTAAACAAATATCTGAGGCCCATAATGACGTAACTATGAATAAGATTCTTAAACGAATATTATTATGACAATTATATTTTTTGAATGAGTTTATCCTGCGATCGACTGAGATTAGCAGCAGCGGGAGCGGGCGGTAGTCGCATGGGTGATCGCTACTGACAACGTTTCTTGAGCGCTTCCGTGCTTCAGAGGGTACGTAAAGCCATATCGAAGACATTATGGCGGCTTCACCAGACGGTGTAAGTAGCGTAGGTACATTACACGTGGTTTACTGGTTGGCTGGCTTTTCTATCGCTACTGCTAACTGAACCAGCCTGGAGTTCACAAAATGTGTGTGTGAGCAGCACTAATCTCACAAACGAGTGTTTGCAGCCCGCGCAGTTCCCGCTAACTTGTTCAGCCGCACGAACTTACGTCTTGAGGAATTGGAAGCAAGACAGACTACCTAGTTATAAGTATTGTTGAGGCTAACAATATTTACTTTAAATTAATGCGGTAACATTATTATATAGACTTACAATCTAACGTCTTTGAAATGCACATACAGGAGTATAGTTACAAAGTTTTTAACTCTTAGTTTCACACGTATATTTATTGGAAAGATTGCTATTAAATTGAAAATAATAAATAATTATGGATTCAATGTTACAAAAATACTACATATTTTAAATGCGCAATTGAATTGTTATCATTTTGAGCTTTTAAAGTTGCGACGACTCCGTGCGAGTAAGCCTTAAGGCACCTACTGAGTCCAGCAACCATATATGTAGCTGCAGAACTATTCGCCCCCTCAGTTATCAAGGTGAAGATAATATCATCCAAAAATTATTTATATGTCTTCACATTTAACAAATTGCTTCAAGTTGAAATGAAACAAAACTTTCCGGCTGCATAGTTTCTGTAGAAGACCAATCTTGCAGACCAAATACCTGTTAGGAACTCTGTACATAGTTCCCAAGTCCCGCTAACTTTCCCATCGCTCTGTAGTTACAAGATTGCTTCGATTGAGTAGGAGCTCGATGTTTGATTTTGATATAACGTTTCATATCGTTAGGAGGGATTGACTCGCTCATATACGTGAGGGTTGAGGCTGGAAACGTCTGAGGTATAACTTCTTTACGCATGCTTTGTAAATTATTTCGGTGCATCATGGTGTGCTGTGATCTCGTTGGACCGGGTGCGATGGACTGCATCGAGTGCAATTAATGCATAATTAAGTGATGCTACAAAGGTTACTAATAGAAGTTAAATGTTATCCTAATCAAATTATTTTGTGCTTAAAAATATCAGTAAGCACTTAAAATTTAGAATGACTTTATGGGGTAAGTTAATTATTAATTTATCAGATTAGGATATAATTATTTTACTTCAACGTAATATGAAGTGCGTGTACATTTTCTAAAAGTATTTAAATATTTTACTTATTCAATTTTTATAATTCCATAGTCAAAACAAAACCTTTAAGTGCCATCACGTAGAGTAGGGACACATTTTATCACGTTCTCAATTAAATTAAGTATAAGTACATAATTATAATTAAGTTAAAAGGAGTCTCCTCCGACAGTTTATCAGAGCCAGTGAAGCTCAGCGACATAACGTACAGCGAGTGTAATCCGCATTTGGTCGGTTAATTTTCATTGGCAACGACAATGCATTGTATCAGTTACTAGTGAAGCATTAGTTGGCAATCAGTAAATTATGGATCGCCGGAGATCTCTCGCACTGGCCGCGCCGCAACCGTTAGCAGTAACTCATCGGATGCGGTGGGTAATACACAAAACTATACTATAACACACAATATCATTCTTGTTAACATTTAGTTAACAAACAATTTATTTACAACGAGTAATACAAGCACTAAATCCTGAACAATATCATCGTAACGAAAATGTTGCGCTGCTCCGAGAGAATTGATAAAACCAATATTTACAATGAAAACACTTATTTCGTTGCGCAGTCTGTCGATGGAAGTAGTTGTACTTGTGGAATTTGAGATCTTTTTTTTTCTTAGTAGTAAATTGACATGAACCTAGTACCGGACTATTATTCAGACGAACCCGTTACCTAGTTGGTTACTTAGTAGTGACCCTGAGGAATTAGTGCTAGGTTCGACTCGTGAGACAGATGTTTATATGACAGATAAAAAATTTTGTCGGGCTGTGTATGTTGGCAAGTTTATGTCGACATGCCGCCTGTGACACAGAAGGTCGTAGTGCGGGAGGATGAGTGCGAAAGGGTTCGTTTTTATACATATTATCGAGAAGACTACAGACTTCAGAGAAAAATAATTATACCAGTAAATAATACGACTTTCTCGTAATATGTATGAAATGTAAAAGCTATATAAATTGTTCTAATTTAACACTGCGAATAATTTCTTAATGTAGTCCTTAAGGTAAATAACCAAAAGCAAAAATATGAGACGCAGCTGGTAAAAACGGCGTGATTAATGATTCCACGCTTTAATATCGCCTGCAACGGTCGCCGGTCGCCGCTCGCCGGTCGCTCCGATTTGTACGTCTTGATCGCTAATGAACGAGCGCCGAAACTGTGCACCTCATTTGTAAGCGTTTTGTCGCCACTACGACCGTGCGGTTACAGTGAAATCCCGGTGAATTTACGAGTATTTAAATATGAAGGTAAAATATTATAATACAGACCAGTTATGGTTATGTATTTCGGGCGTGTTTTGTATGTTTGTATAATAAAAAAATTTCTTTATTAGGTCATAATTGTAGATATCTCACAAACCCAAATCTGCTTAAGTATTTGGATGCTTATTATTTATAATAACGACGTTATCATCGTGTCGCCAACTGCCGCCTAACTCCTTAAGCAGTATACAATGAACGGAACACAAATCTACAGCAAAGGCATAAATTCAGTGGGTGTTGTCGAAACAATTACCGTTGTACACCCACAGAAAACAGACGCGGGAACTTCGTGAGCAATTTGTAAACCGCGAGCTCTGGATTCAGTCCTTGGAAACAATCGCCTTCGAATTTAAAGCCAGCGGAGTCAGCCCGAGCGTGACGGGGTCGTATCTGCCCCGGCCGTCCTAGTGCCCCAGTGCCCCACCCGCCCTACTCGCCCCTCCTGGTTCCGTGCTCCTGTCTTATCTCATTGTCCATATCATTACTCTGTTGTCCGAGAGTATGACGTTTGTAAAAGTAATTTCTTTATCGTAACGTCTACCTTCTTTGTTTCTTCTCAAAGCAATTTATCTTTTCTCATCACACCTTAATTAGGATTTTATAGGAAAATATGTAAACGGTAAGGAAAATTGATGCATGCTTTTGTTGTCGAGAGAAAATTTAGAAGAAAAAATATAAAAAAAATTACTAATATTCCTCTTCATTTCATTATACAAAAAAATGTTGGTAGCTTCCGTTTACGATAGGCCTTTATTCGTTGATTCATTGTTACAGTTTGTACGTAAAGTAAGGAAATTAATTGGTAAATTTAAGTAATTGTCTCTCTAAATACAATCTAGTGACTTAAGCCGCTATAGTTTGGACGTATTGTTCTTTGATGGTCCCGATCACCAGTGTGCCGCGAGCGGCTCCGCGGGGCGAAACTAACGAGGAACGATCGTGCATTATTCAACGCGCGCGTTTGTAAACAGAAACCTATCAGTAAACGACAGTTTCATTATGACATGATGCATGTTTACACGTTCGGTGCTCGTGCCGGGCGATACTGGACCTTACTGTGTGGGAATAGCGGCGGAGCGCGGGTCGCAGTAGATTGGCTGCCCAGTTGAATCAACGCCAAAAATGATGAACTGGAAGCTAGATACGTGCTATCACGTTGGAGCTGCGAGACAAGTTGTGGCTTGTGTTTTGGTTTCACTTGTTTGAAATCCTTTATTATTTTGTTCAATTTATTTAATACGAGTTTTTCTGTACTGATTTTGGCGGTTCGATAATGCTAAAGATGATCTCACTGCTTGTTTCCGTGAAAACACGACGGTTATTTTGACTGTCGAGATATTTTTACCTATTTGATATACTAAAATGCTACTTTTAAGGAAATGGAATACATACTTAAAGAATTTTTAGTTGGTAAATATTTGAATGCTTGATTCAATGTATCCTAAAAGAAACAAATGATAATGTTTTTCGGCAATTATTCCAAGTTTTCTTGACTCGGAAGCAGGCACCAGCCAGGCCGGCAGGTGGAATGATTGATGACACTTAATTTGCGCGGTCCAGCGTCTCGGAGATTGATCGCGTTACTCTTCCCGTAAATGATTTGTCATCAAATCGTGTGATGAGCAGCACTCGAGGGAATTAGATCATGCCCAATAATTGAGAAAGATGAGGTACACTCCATTCCTTCATATTGCAGTAGATCGATGACGGGATTAGTGGCCAATGCAAATAAAGTTTATGCTACCTATTAAGTGCCTGTATAGTACGACAATGCCAGAAAAAAAGAAATAATCCTAAGCCTTAATTCGATCGATTAATTCGATTATTCGATTTTCTTTAAGATCCTTTTAAAAATCTGATTGTGATTTATATCTTTAAGTTTGCGAAGAAAATTGGACAAGAGTTTGTGTGTAAAGCCTAAAAGCTTACACAACAGACACGCGGCAAACAGGTCGAGGCTCGGTAATTTTATTTAATGCCGCGCGCTGAACGTCGCAGGTAAATAAGCTTTCTAAAGATAAAATTTCGAACATAGAATTTAAAACCACTTTATGAAAGATCTTTCGAAAATAGCAGTGTTGTACTGAAACAATAGGTGGCGAGGCAATGGGAGAGCCGTATCGCCTTTTAAAAGATTTAACAATTACTGAAACGCGACGACAATTAAATATCTTTCATCTAAAAGACAATCAAAATAAAACTTTCAGCTGTTTTATTGAAAGAACTGTCATTGAATTTTCAGACCAGGGAAGTTTGAACTTTATTAATTCGCTATCGCCAAAGAATTTTCGACTCTAATGCGAGGGAGGTTTATATTATTTCTGCCTGCCGATGTCCTTTGTATAACTGTAAAATTTTTATTACCTTACGGCTTTTGGTAGCGTTGGCTTTAACGATTGGTGCAAGCCATGAACGGGCCACGCAGTATGCTTATAGAATATCAATTTGGTTTTAAATATTTGACGTATGAATAAAACAAAACGAACACGTATTTGTTCTCTTTAGTCAAGAAATCTTGAATTAAAATTCTTTTAATTTTGAAAGTCTTTCAACCGACGCCACAATTCTATATCTTAAAATTATCATGAATGAAGCTGGATATTTATTTTGAAAAAATGAAATAAAACCAACGCATTGTTAGGTTTCAACTTAATCAATTATATTAGTTTGTAACACACGGAGGTGGACGGAACCGTACATCTGTTTTATTTACAAACCACATGAATAAAAGTGCACACAATGCAATATTTATTAACCTACTGACACGTTGGCATGGTCGGCTGTGAAAAGATCATTATATTCCTACCATTTTAAGAGCTCTACTCAGAAACATTTGACCCAAGGCGTTTATATTGAGTGTTTCCAGCTAAAAAAAGTATAATAAAATTATAAGTAATAAAAAGGTGTTAACTTGGACCAAAGCTCTGGAAGTAAAAAATGAGCTTGGAGTGTTACGCTCGTCATTTAATATTTGCGTGCAGTGCTACAGAAGTTGGTTTTACCAGGCAGCCATACCAGGTACAGTAATGCCAGGTACAGTAATACCAGGCACAGCAATACCACGAGTTTTTGGCTCAGTAGTTTCGAAACTCGCTGTAAAATATTATATTCGTTGTTTAATATCATTCAAGTTTAAATTATTAAAAATGTGTGCTTTATAGCTAGTTTTGATTGGTAAGGTTTGATATTGATTACGTGTACAAAAATTATTATACAGAAAGCAATTATATAAATCCTTAATTTTTTATATAAAAAATCACAAACCAGATCTGTCTTCCGACAACCAGGACATACTCAGCAAAATGCAAACTGAATTTCAACAAAATTAGCAGAAAATGGGCACGAAATTCCCGACTGAGTTTAAATTGTACCCTCGGAGTGCAATTTAGTGTTAGTTTTAAAACCGATCACCACCTAGCAACCAGCTAATGGTTCTAATTAGGGTTAATTAGGGTTTTTAGTGGAAGAGAAATTTTACTGCGGGGCGCGATACGGGGCGGCCGCGATAGTAACTATTAGTTTTTGCGGCAACTTTAATGAAGATACCGTTTATTATAAGCCTTTTGCTGAGATAGTATAAAATCTGTGTAACCGGTAAACTATACGTGGCATTGGATACTAATTTACATAACGCAATAAGAAATTCTATGACCAAGATTCACTCGAAATTAAAAATGTTCCTTGAAAAGTTTGATTTGATAATACCGTATTTATATAAGAACTTTAAGATGGTTATGACGTCACAAATGAATAATATCATTTCGTAAAGTCTACACATATATAATAATATGTTAGAGAGTAATTCCAATACCTACATAGACAGCTTAAAATGTCTGCGGTTGCATTGTGACTGCGTGTGGTCGGCATCATCTACCCACGAAATTACACATGTATACGACTATTATACGTAGCTCGCTTACCTGTGGCTGTAAGTATGTATGCGGTATAGTACAGTATAATAATTTAATCTTCAAACATTATTGCGTATATTGTCAAAGATCAAACACCAGAAAATAATATTATAAAATACTGCTTATTAAGTAGGAATTACCCACACACGTATCGTTATGATGAGATCCTTTTTTCGAGCCATGGAAAAATGAGCTGGATGAGTTTCGAACACCGTTTCCAAAGTGACGTCGGTGCTTAACTTCCGATATCGTCCCCCCCCCCAGGGCCGGTTGGAGCGGCTCCAAGCCCGCGAGATACGTCCAGCGGTTAGCTCGCTGCTCAGTCAACTCTATTTTAGGTGCATTTACCTCATTCGGTGGAACTTGCCGCTCATGTTTATTTTATAACGTGATAATTGCATCAGCTATGGCCGATATCCCTCGCACTGCGACTTCGCAGTGAGAGATCCGAACCCAGTGGAAAAGTTGCAGCATGTGATGATGATGAGTGGCATTATTGATTTCATAGTAATTTTTTTATATTAATTATTTATCAATGTACGGTATTTACACCTGTACAGTTTTATTACAATGTATAGAAGAAGATAGATAAAGCCTCATTTCAATTGTAAAGATCATCCCTCTCCTTCGCTGCCTACTAAATAAATAACAAATGTACATTCACATATAACAAATGCAAAAGGAAAACTAGAATAGCTAGATAGGCTTAATAAGTTACATGTAACATGCAATGTTACGGAACCCTTGGAACATTGCGCGGCTCGTCACGCGCTTAGCCGATATTTATAATTGAAAATGACCTGTTTACTAACAGAGAAATGTCTTTTTATTTATTCTTAAACCACTCATTTAGTCGCAAGCTCTCACCCAGTTCAATGGCTTTCATCACTAGGGTTGCCAATTTGTTACGCACTCCACTGTGAAGTCATAAAAATCATTCGCTTATAGAATTAAATTCTTTTCATTTAGATCACGTATTTAATAATAATTTCAGCATCAGAAAATATCATAAAATCTTCTTTAAAATCCGAGATAAGGTAACTATGAATTAATCTTAAAAGTACAGTTAATTCAACGCCTTACATTTGTTTGAAATAACATATTATCCTACTATCAATAAAAACGATATAGCAGAAGAAAATAAATAAACCAGCTGGAACTCAAAACAGACGGGGTCACTATAAATCGTACATACTTCTGAATCATCAACATCAACAGTATTTTAATTGCATCAAAATTAAATATCGACAACCCTATTAACGACGGCGGTACGTAATAATACAACGATTAGTGTTGCCTACGAGGAATGTTAGCGCATTGCCAAAATAGCTTAGAAAAAATAAACGCTTTGAAACAAGTGAGCGGGGAGTTACCGCGGGGGAGGGGGGGGGAACAGAGATGTAACGTCACCCACATCTCGTGCATTTATTCATAGGAATTTGGACAGGTTTGTTCCGCTTGGCTCTCGGTGTTGCCTCGTTGATGTGTCAATGATTCTTCTCCTACGTAATAAAATGTCTTTCCAAAACTGCGGTAGATTTAAATAATAACTAGCTTAAATGCATCATCATGATTACAATTTGTCCCACTGCTGAGCTTAGGTATCCTTTCACAATGTGATGGATAAATGCATCAGTAATACCTAATAGGTGTATACGTTTTCATGGTTTTCACAGACCAATGTTTTACATTGTTTCTGTCCAAAAGCACTAAGAGCCAAGTGGAACGCACCGACGTTCCTCATCCTATATTACTGTCGCGACCTCTCCTGTCTGTTTATTTATTTTACGGTAAATATTTTTGTCTATATTCCTTTAATAACGTTTGAGCACCGAAGCAATACGGGTTATACGGGAATGTGGAGCATTTTATCAATATAAAACAAGTCGTTTCAATGAATATTGTTTTCTGTTTGATTTGAGTGATTGAAGATGTGTTACGATAAGTGGACCAGAGATGGATAACCTCGCAAATTATTTTGAATTGATATGTTTTGTATCATGTAGATATCAAACTATACTGTTATAAACATCAAATACATATTTTTTATCTATGACCTATGTTTCACAAAGATAGCTACTAAAGAGGAGATTGATACGGCGAAAGAAACTCCTCAGCACATAGTTTCAACACGACATCTACTCTACCTACAGATTATTTCGAACAAGTAATTGAAGTGCAATTGGCTGCAGGCGCCCTTGTCATTAATACAAATTCTACGGCAAATCAAGCATGCACTATGGAATTATATGAAAAAAACGTACACCGAGCCCCGTAAAAAACCACTGCACTTCAATGGGCGGCGAGCGAATGTCACCAGAACGGATATTACTACATATTTTCCAAATTTAGTTTATTAGACGATCATCTCACGGTAATTAAGCACCAGCATTCATAGACTTTGACAATATGAGATGTGTTGGAAGCCAATATATGTTCAGTTTCTACACGCGCCGGTAACAATACTGGTGGAAGCTTGTCTCAGAGCCGCGTGTACAGGAAGCATCGTGTTAACGTCCACGTGGACGAGTGCCAACACTACCATCTTAACAGCAGATGAGCAGCTTCCTATTCCCGTGTCAATACAAAAGTAGCATTACAATTTCTTTGACGATTGCTCTCTGTACCGCGGTACTGACGCTTCGTATTAATAGTTAGGTGATGGGGCACGGTTAAATATTTTTATACGAGTGTCCTTTGAAGTCGTTGACATTATAGACTATCGTGACTAATTTGAACTGCTTTTAGAGACGACTGCGTGTCTCCATATATTAGAATTAATTAATTCTACGTCTTTATTAATGTAGGTTAACATTATAATAAAATATTAACTGACTTAATTTTGAAGTAGTAAGTTAAGTATAAGTTAGATTAAATTTTTAGATTATTAATAACCCATAATTTAAATGAAAGCACCTTCCCGTGCGATATTTTTTTCATTTAGATAACAAAACGGCAATGAGCGAAGTCATCATTAAAATTTCTAAAAACTAAATTATAAAGAACTGTACACAATGACTGAGTTAATTCATAAAATAAAAGTGGAGCGGTAATGATTGGCGAGCGCTCGTTATTACCTGGGACGCTGCATTCATCTCACACAATATTTAATGTGACCACATAAATCTAGTTTCCGCGCAGCGATCGCTAATGGTCTAATATTGTCACGGAGATGGCGTGCGGCTCGGGGACAGGATTCTTTAAATAATTAATTGGTGCGGTTTGGCGAACTTACCAAACAAACGAGGTCAGCGCAGCTATTTTATAAATACTTGCCAACGCGCACGAGTCGCGCACGCTTCCACGAAGCTCGCGGCGCGGGAGCGGCTACAGTCGGGCCGCTGAAAGTATGCCGATTTGACACATGTCGAATTGACAAGTAATGAACACAATGTTTTTTTATTATTTACAAAATATTTTCAAATCAAATAAATTTTATAGTGGATTAAAAATTGTTACAAAGACAAAACTATGTCCTGCCTTAATGGCGTTCAATATTCAAACAGAGTTTATTGCGTTATTTACTGTAATATTTTAACATAAAGTTTTATATAAAAGCGACATTCTAAATCATTCGGAAAATATGACGTCCATGTAAGGTTATGTCACAGATCACCCCCAATAGATACCGCATTGAAGACGACATGTTTTCACCGCATATAAGTGCGTTGTCACTTATAGAAATTCCGTCAAATAAACAAATTAATATCAACCTGACATTTGACCCTTGACGCAACCCGCGCGTTCCGCCAACTCTGGCGAATTCTAAACGGAACAAAATGTTTAGTATGCGGTATCTATTGGGGGTGATCTGTG
>DWKA01002186.1:0-11039 GCA_018249155.1 Panoquina ocola ocola
CCCCCCCCCTTTACCTCAGGCACCGACTGCAATCAACTCGCGCGCGATCTGTAGGTATGTGTTAGGTATCTCCGGCTACCTGCGGCTACTTGCGCGGGTTGACGGTGCGCTGCACGGAGGACATGCCGTCCACGAAGCGCGTGCGGAACAGCACGTTGGCGTTGTTGAACATGCCGTCCTTCAGCGACACTATTATGAACTGAAAGGGAAACAGGTGACACGTTACCAAGTTTATCAATTTACTTCAATACGAAAAAGAAACACTATATTGTATGGGTCTCTAATATGCATAATAACTAACCTACACAGTTTAACAGTTTGCTAGTGGTAACTCTTAAATCAATATCAAAAGCATCACCTTGGCGTTGTTGAAAGAAGAAAATGTATAATGGGTTGTAATAACGATGATGATTTTGGACCCGATCGGTGGCGCTGTTGTCGAGAATCTGTAGTACTGCGGAACAACGTCCGCCCGGTCAGCTAGTAGCAATAATAAAGCAAGTGTGTACATGCGCAAGTTACCTGCGAATGCTTGAAATGATCCTTGAGCATGGTGCCGATGTTCTGCGTGTGCGAGAGGTCGAGCGCCGCGTCCACCTCGTCCAGCACGTAGAGCGGCGCGGGCGCGAACAGCAGCATGGCCAGCACCAGCGCCAGCGCCACCAGCGAGCGCTGCCCGCCCGACAGCTCGCCCAGCGACTCCTTCCAGCGCCCGTTGAAGCCCACCACCACCTGACACACACACACATACACACACATAGATACACATAATATACCATTGACGACCTCGTAGTCTGTAATGTAGGTGGGTAGCAACTATGTATATTAATATAATGGAGGTAGTTGCCTTCTTCTTGTTGTGTCACTCATTCATTAAAATCATAGAAGCCTATACGCGTCTTTCGTCTAAACCCCTGTGTACCAAAAAGTCTAGACTGGATACTTCACAGCCTACGTTGGTACTGACCCTGAATGCAAAGGTCCCAAATTTGGATTCTCCGCCCGGGCAAATATTTATACTTATAACATATTATAATTATTTGTTCCGACGTTTAGAGTGTTATGGTTATGGTTAAAGAATCTTTATTCTCATAAGAATTTACATTCACTTACATGAGAAATTAACACTTACATTACACAACATTGCGACATAGCGTGCAGAACACAATCACAATTTAACACTTACAGATACTAATTTTGTTTAAAAAATAACATTTAAATTTAAGTACAACTTATTTACGATTCGAGACATTAAAAATAATTTCTAACATTATTGACCGAACACTAAACAGCATCGATATTCATCACTAACATTCTGATCATGGAGGTAGTTTTATAAAATGCTAGTAGCTATTGCGAGTATGGAATACAACAACGAAGATATACCGCTCAGGAATGACTAGATGTGTCATTGTACAATTATGTTATTTATTTTAATTTAATTTCCACTTAAGATATGAGCTTTTATAATTTTCTTAAATTTACAAAAACTTTTTATATCTTTAATTTTATTTGGCAACTTGTTATATATACGGGCACTTTCAAATGTTAAGTTTCTTTTACCAAAATTAGTTCGAGGTGGGCGTAGTATAATGTTATTTGCGCTCCTTAATTGCTTTGTGTGCGAATGCTTACTTTTAATATTTAATTTTATGTTTGTATTTATCTTTTTAGTTAATATTTTTCTTATTAAAATGCATGTATAATATTTATATGTCTGCGATATGTTCATTAATTTTGTTTCGTTGTACAATTTTGAGGTTGGTGTTAGGTAGTTATAATTAAATAATGTTTTAATTAGTTTATTCTGTGAAGTTTGTAGATAGTCAATATTTGTTTTAGCCGCCGTACCCCAGATTTCTATAAGATAATCAATATGTGGTTTTACTAGGGAATTATAAATATTGTTTCGAACATTACGAGGCAAACATCGCACAATGCTTCGTATAGCGCCATTGAGTGAGATTAATTTCGATTTTATCTTTTTTATATGTGGTTTCCAGGTTAGATGTTTATCCAAAATAAGGCCTAAATATTTTTCACTATCCGATTTTTCAATTACAATGTTATTAATTTTAAGTGGTGCAAATTTAGTTATTCTTTTATTTTTCGCAGAAAAGATTACGTAGTGCGTTTTGCTGATATTAATTGTTAATAAATTACATTGAAACCAAACGTTAAGCCTATCAAGATCTTTTTGAGCGTTATTTATAATTAAGTCTATATTGTGGCCAGAATAAAATAATGCGGTATCGTCAGCGTATAGTGATAGCTCTCCTTCGAGTTCAAGTTTACTTATATTGTTTATATAAATGAGGAATAACAACGATCCTAAAATGGATCCCTGGGGTACTCCATATTGTATTGGCATTTTGGTGCTCTCATATTCTCCAATTTTTACTATTTGAAAACGATCCGTTAAATATGATTTGAGTATTTGGTAAGCCTTCCCGTCAATGCCGATGTCAAGTATTTTATTTAAGAGAATTTCATGACTAACCGTGTCGAATGCTTTTTTTAAATCAATAAATATGCCCAAAACTATTTTCTTTTCATCTATATTATTTTTTATTTTTGTAATAAGGTCGATTGATGCAGATAATGTATTATATTTTGGCCTAAATCCGTACTGTTTTTGATAGAGAAAATTTATAGAAGTTAAATATGATTCTAATCGGCTATATAAAACTTTTTCAAAAATTTTCGATACTATGGGGAGTACAGACACGGGACGATAATTATTAGGGTCTGATCTTGAACCTGTCTTATATACAGGTGTCACTTTCGCTACTTTTAAATTTGGTGGAAATGTACCCTGATCCAGACAGTAGTTAATACAATCTGAAAGTTCTTGAGCTATATAAAGTTTCATACATTTTATGGACTTTGTATTAATATTGTCTATTCCTGAGCTGGTATTCGATTTTAATTTATTAACAATTAATAAGATTTCGTTTCGGGTGGTTGATGTGAACGTCGTTAAGCTGGATACCGATTGGTGAGTAGTTAATCCAGTTGTATAGGTCTTGTTGTTGTGATATTTTACAGGAATAGCTTGCGCTAAAGAGGATCCAATAGATGAAAAGAAGCTATTAAAATACTCGCAAATATCTTTCCCATCAGTAATTGTAAGCTCCTCTTTCTCTAATTTGGCCGGTATCGATATTTATTTTGTTTTATTATGAACAAGACTGTCTATTAACTCCCACATTTTCCTTGGTTTATTTTTGCATGCTGTAAAATGTTTATTATAAAATTCATTTTTCATACTTTGAATTTCATCTGACACCGTCTTTGAAATGCTCAAGAAGTCATTCTTAATTCTATCGTTTCCTGGATTCTTCTTATGGCATCTATGTATAAAGGGCATTTTTCTGATTAATTTTTTCCAATATTTTTACATTTATCCAATCTTGTTTAGGCGGGTTTATTATTTTTACTTTTATTATTTTGCATTGATTAATTATGTTAGACATTACTTCCTCAAATCGCGAAAAATCATTATTGTGTCTATCTTTCATTACTTCTTTTGTCTTTATCTGTAATTTGTTATAGTTTATGCTCTGATACTGTACTTTACGTCTCACTGGTTGCTGATATTTAATAATTTCGAAAAAGAGCTGCTTGTGGTCTGACATCGATGACTCTATAGTGGCAAGATGGAACTCATTTCCCCTTACATTCGTTAAGATATGGTCTAACAAGGCTTTTTTGTTCGCTGACTCACGAGTACAGTGTTTGACATTAATTTTATTCAGTAGTTTAAATCCACTTTCTTCAAGGGTTTCTTTGTATTCGTCAACTATATTGTTATTATGGTCTAATAAATCGATGTTAAAGTCACCGAAATATAACCGCCCTTTTTCTTTGATTAAGTTGCAATGAAAAAGTATCTAGAAATCTTTTAACATTCGTTCGGCCAGGTTTATAAACGACTCCAATGTCTAGTTCAAACTTCTTCAAGTGTATCCAAAGAAAGTGGTTATCCTCTTGAGAAAATTGTTGTATTTCAAAGTGTTTTAAAGTATTAATAGCAAAGATCGATACTCCACCTCCAATGGTATTTTGTCTATACTGATAATAATGGGTATATCCTTGTAGTTGTAACCTTTTTGCTTCCTCGTCTGATTTTATCCACGTCTCCGTTAGTATTACTATATGTGTTACTGGCTCCAATGATTTGACAATACAGCACAGTTCATCGAATTTACCAGGTTTTACTATACTTCGAGCATTCATATATATAAATTTTAACGAACTTTTATTACACTTGATATCTTTATAGCAGTCGAGAACTTGGTATGTCGTTTTTATTTTGTACTTTCTGTGGTCATCTGGCCTGTCCGGTTTTTTGGATGAGCATTAATAATTTGCGGTTTACCTTTAATGTATTTAATAGTAAGGTTATCTTCTCCGTTAGAGATTCGACGATTAAGTTCATCCTTCAAAGTTTTGAATTGGGCTTGCTGGTAGCGTGTCTGATCCGAGAAAATTCGTAGTGCAGAGTCTTTTAATTTACTTTTACTTCGTAATATTTGTTTAACAACGTCTTCTGATTCAAAGCATATTTTCAGTGGTCGATGTTTGTCTGGATTATATTTGCCTACACGGTATACGTTTATGGGATCTGGGCAGTTGTCCAATATTTGTTTGATAGTCTTAATTGTTTCAGTTTTGTTGTATTCGTAGCGTACTTTCTTATCATAAGAATTGGGTTCAGGAATACCTGCTAATATTATGTTTCTTTTTCTTGAGTATTGGTCGTTTATTTCAGCCAAAACTTCTTCATATTTGACTTGGCTACTTGGCAATACGTTGGTTGGCAGTAATTTATATTTCTCAACTTCATTTTCTAGAGATTTGATTTTTGTCTCAGTATCACGCGTACATTTAGTTAAAACTTGAATATCCGTTTTTATTTCTGTTTGCTCTGAGGATAGGTTAGCTATTTTTTTCTCAGTCACCTCCATCCATTTCTTCATATCGAGCATCTGGTCTTTGATGGTTGAGATATCATTACTTATTTTTGTAGCACTTTCATTGTGAGCATTTATGGATGAAGACAAGAGTGCCATCATAGTATCCATTTGTTTTTGGATATCCGCTAATTGAGACGCAACCTCATTAGTGTCAGAATGCTTACGCTTATTGCGGAAAGTAATTCCTGCTGTTTCTGTAGATACGGCTGATGACGTTGTCGTATATGTATCCGAGGTTAGGTTCGGCTGAGATCCGCTCCGTCCGATGCCACTTCCAGTCGGCGAGCGTAGTATATCCATGTTGAATGATGACTCGCACAATCCGGGCCGAATGTATTCAGAAACAAATCGTAGCAATAACCAAAGTTGATTATAAAGTAATTGTTGCTTTGTTGTGTAGCAAGAAGAATCAATCTAGCTTGTGTTTGCGTTTACAATTTTTAATAAAATTTAACGATACGTCTGCTTTGTACGCTTGTCGCGGTCGTTCTAGAGTGTTAGTTATTGTTATTTGTGGGTCGTCCTTGCCACTCGCGGCACAGGGAATCCTAGTTCGATGTATGTACGAGTAAGCGTTAATCTATTACATTTATAGCACAGAAACAGAACTTTGAATAGTTTTTGAAACCCTTTTTTTAAGACGTCGTCTGTGACGTCACACCACACATACCTCCAAGCCGTCCAGCACCGAGAGGCCGGGCGGCGGCGTAAGGCGCGCCTGCGCGCCCGGCAGCAGCGTGCTGAAGATCGACCCGAAGTCCTGCACGAAATCATACTTCGTCAACATTGTTATTTATATTTGTTAAATACCGCTCATAATATAGGACTATAGGTTGAGGACCATGGAACTGTTGTTGAATCGCTGAATGTGGAGGTAGTAATCAAACGAGCACACGGGTCACCTGATGGTCATAGTAACACCAGGGCGTCACTAACGCTTGTCGACCTAGCAAAAAGTAATGGACCCGCTTCCTGAAGGACCCCATGTCATAGCATAGTAGAAAGTTAATTCCACATTTTACGAGTTGCGTGACAAGTGTAAATAGTTTTGTATTTATATTAATTATGAATCGTTTCTCCCTAAGCACACGGTAGCCACCGACCTTGTTGACCTGTTCGCAGGCGGCGACGAGCGTGCGGCGCTTCTTGTCGTCCAGCTCGGCCATCACCTGCACCAGCTTGGCGCGGTCCGCCTCCACGATCTGCTTCTTGCGCATCACGTCCTGGAACCAAATTAAATTAAATTACTTTATTCCAAATAGATTTTTACAAACACGCCCAACGTCCAACTACGCCATTGCTTCTACAAATCCCTACCTTGAGCGGTCCCGGGAGAAAAAGCAGCAACAAACTACCGAGATTATTTTTTCCGGCGCACAGTTACAAGCTAATTTGACTATGCAACTCAGATTCAAGCAGTCTTATCTTTATAACCTTTACTAGCTTCTGCCCGCGGCTCCGCCCGCGTGTGATATCGTTTTAACGCCATCTATTAACGATATCCGAAACTAAATAACAAAAAATCTATTTTCCCGTGGCAATGAAACGTTTTGCCGCTGTAAAGATTAGCCTACGGCACTCTCCATCCTTTTATCTATCTCCACATATATAAACCATGTCATACAATAACTTTGTTTCGTCGTGAAGGTGTAACAAACACACTTTCACATTTACAATATTAGTAAGTTAGTCAAAGTATGTATTACCTGGTACTGCTCCTCCTCCTTGCCGAGCAGCGCGTGCGCGCGCGCATTGAGCCCGCGCGCTAACTTGTCGCGGCGCTCGGTGAGCTGCGCGAGGCGCGCGCCCGCCACGCTGGCCTGCCGCGCCGCGAAGTCGTACAGCCCGCCCGCCGCGCCGAAGTACTGCTTCTCCGACGAGATCCACGCGTGCTCAGACTCCAGCGCGCGGATCTGTGCACGCATTTATAGGTTAGGCCAAGGAACTTGGCCAGCCGAAAGAAAGAGACAGATAGATGCACAGAAATCGTATTTAGGTATCGGTGGATCGTGATTGGCTCGGTACCTAAAAAACTAACTTTTGCGCATCTATCTATTCCTTGGCCTAACCTATACTTTAAGGTTGTTGTACTGTATTTACTTTAAGGTCGTACGCGGGTATAGTCCGTGGGTCAAAGGGGTCCTGCGGAAGATCAGCGCTGGTTTTCTTCGTGATACCAGCACAATGCTGAGCAGGATCCATTTTGCAGTGTACATTCGTGGTTGTTGTTGTACTAGACCTCAGTTACAAGGAGAGACCCGTACTCAGTAGTGGGCTTCAATGGGTTGACGCCAAGGGTACAAACTCTAGTGAGCTAACCAACACCTCAGCGGTATACCTTCTGCTCGCATCCAGCGGCCTCGGTCCGCAGCTCGGTGACGTTGTACTCGAGCTGCTTGATCTTGAGCTGCAGCTCGGCGCTGGCCTTGCCCAGCGCCTCCTTGCGCGCCAGCAGCCTGGCGATGTCGCCGCTGCGGCCCGCGATCTCCGCCTTCTGCTTCTTGATGTCGCCTTGCAGCCTCTTCACCTCTGCCTGGACAGATATACGCAATTACTGCTATTGTGTTTTGGTGCTAAACCCGCGTTAACGTAGATGTACATTGGGTCTCCCATTAGGAATCTCATTATAACTCTTTGTAACCTTAAATTTACTACACCCTCTTTGCCTCAGTAAGGTAGACAGAGGTACGCAGACAACTAAAGAGGAATTTCTGATGTGAACTCAAAGGGAAATATTTGTCGACTGTAATTTTATGTGTCTTAATGTTAAGTTAGTTTAAAAGGTGTGCTGAGGAGTTTCTTTGCCCCTGCCTGGGCACCTACATGAATGCATTATTTTGATTTTGAACTCACCACGGCCTGGTCGTGTTCCGCCTTAGCCTCGTTTACCGCGCGCTCGAGCTCAGCGGCGGCGGCCTGGGTCTCCTTCAGCTGCGCTCCGCTGGCGTCCACCGCAGCTGCCAGTTCTTCAACCTCCAGCCGCAGCGCCTCGTACTCCTGCTCGCGCTGCTTCCACGACCCGCTGTGCTCTGCTGCCTCCTTCTTGGCCTTTGCGAGCTCCTCCTCGGCTTTCTTGAACTCTCTGCGTAAAACATACGTTGGTTAGTAACAATGTTGTTATACAATGTGTTTCTTTTCTCTCTTGAGTCGGTACGCTCTTGACAGAGCGGTCGTGGTCACTTAAAAGTAGTGTTTGTGGCATGCTTGACAATCCTTCCATTGTAGCTTTTCTAGAGCATTCGTGGACAGGGGCTTCGACAGCAGACTTGACCTGGTCTGTCCAACGCATAGGCGATCTACCCCGAGGTCTTGTATCCTCAACTTTTCCCTGTACTACGAGCCTTTCTATGGAACTAAATTCACGACGTGACACATGCCCCTTTTACCGACAAAAAAGTTTTTGTCGGTAATTTTTTGTCTAGTATCCGCACACTTCGTTTGATCAAGTTTAAAAGAAACACATTGTATATAACATATCTATAACTTATATTATCTATAACTTGTCCTCTGGCTCGAAGGACCACTAAAAATTTGTTGTCTGACATAGTTACAGTTGCTTAGCTTGTAGCCAACGAGCTATTTATATAACTTCAGGAACAACATAACGTTTGTTTACTATTAATAAAACAGATGTTACCGTTCCCTGTGGCCCTTGATGTCCTTGACCTTGGCCTCCAGCTCGCGCGCGCGCGCCGCCGTCTCGCTCTGCGTCTTCTTATCGCGCTCCACCGCCGCGGTCAGCTCACTCACCTGTGCACCAAATAGTTATAACCCCTCATTCACACAAAAGCTTATTCAGTAAGGTAAACGTTTTCCTTTCTCAATTTAATACAAAAAGATGATATGCCTGGAAAAAGGGGCAATCGTGTCTCTGACAAACTTCGTAATAGGTAGTGTTGCCGTCAGTACTATAAAGTTATACTTATTTCTGAGCGTAAATAGGACACCGTCTTGTCTATGTCTGCAGGTTTTTAAAAGTATTGGTTTTTCATAATTACCAGCTCAATATCACTTGTCTACATCTCCAGGCATTTAAAAGTATTGATTTTACATAGTTAGCAGCTCAGAATTAGATAAATATCAATCTGAAACTACATGCTACACTACGCACCCGCTCCCTGAGCGCCTCTATCTCGGCGTGCAGCTGCGCGGTGGCCGTGGCCGCCACGCGCTCGCTGGCCACGCGCAGCGCGTGCTGCGACATCTCCAGCCTGACACACCACACACACGTGTATATCTATACGATCATAACTATAACAGTACAATACAAATGTTTTTCCTAAAGCGCCAACGTGCCTATGGACAACTGACAAACATCGGATAGGATAATTAAACGGCTGACAGTTCAGTGGTGACAACAATTCAGGGTGTCAGCATCTAATCCATTCATAATTACATGAAATGCCGGAGCAGACCGGATGCGTACGCGTGTACGTACATGTCTCACTGAGTTGTATGGAACTGTATGAGACAGGGCACTCTGCTTGCGTAAGGTATGCACGTGTATGTAATGCTACATCGAGATACACAGTAACTACGAGTGTATACGCATCCGGTCTGTTCCGCGCTTGACGAAGAAGATTCATTCATTCCATCATAGTAATAAAGAAAAGAAAAAAATCAACAAAACCAACAATGGTAATAACTAAAGATAAAGCTTATTTATGTAAGTATGAAATTAAGACTTGCTAGTTCACAGTTTCTACAGATTGCGTAATTATGATGAAAACGGGTCGCATTCAGAATATGGCAGCGGGTACGCTAAGGCTGCCTGTCCACCGGAGCAGAGCGGAGAAACGGATAAATATTAACCAATAGGATTGCACAAAATCTCCGCTCCTCCAAAATGAACAAAATCTATTCGTTAATATTTATCCATTTCGCCGCTCCGCTGCCTGGCTCCGCTCCAGTGGACAGGCAGCCTAACCGTGGCCTCTAATATTTCAGTGCGGCCGGCAGTGGTGTTGAACAACAAAGTGTCACGTTACTTTTGCTGCAGCGCGGCATGCTTCTCGGCGGCGCCCTGCATAGCGTCCAGCTCGGCGCGCGCGGCCGCCAGCTGCGCCTCCAGTGTACTCAACTCGCGTTCTCGTGCCTTCAGCTCGCCCAGCTGCACCAGCACCGAGCCGCCCTGCACACCGCACACCACCCAACGTTACTGAGCATTCATACTACTGCATTATGTAGCTACAGCAACAGCAGCGATAGCCTAGTGGTTTGAATGTTGGTGAAATCCTGCATGCAACTCTTATTTTCTATAAATAATATGCGTATTATAACTTGCTTCGGTGAAGAAAAACGTCGTGAGGAAACCTGCACACCTAAGGGATTTCCATGATGTTTTTAAAAGGTGTGTGAAGTCTGCCAATCCGCACTTGGCCAACATGGTGGACTATGTCCTCACGTTGTGAATGGAGACCTGAGCCTAACAGAAGGACAACTATGTATTGTAATGATGATTAACCGATCGTAATCGTGGGTACCTTAGCCCGCGCGCCGCCGGACAGCGTGCCCGAGGGGTCGAACACGTCGCCGTCGAGCGTGACGCAGCGGCGCTGCACGCGCGGGTGGAACGTCACGCGCTTGGCCGTGTCCAGGTCCGCGCACACCAGCACGCCGCCGAACACCCAGGCCAGCGCCGGCCGCAGCCGCTCGTCGAACGAGATCAGGTCTAGTGCGAGGTGCACCTTGTCCGGCCCGCCGCCCTGGGCCCAAACATATTGTGTATTTATTTTGAATAAATGAAGCTAATATATAGTATTGGAATGTAGCCAGAAAGACTGGATTATTTGGTGTAGCTCGCTATGACTGGTTCCGATTCAGCTCCAAGGACCAGAAATATTGTAGGAGGGTGCTACGTATAGTTAATATTTAATAGAAGTTAATACGTATGTATAATAGTCAGTCTTGGCAAGGAAATTACTGAATGACATAGAATACATCAAAGCTGAATAACGTCATTGATGCTATTGGTGTTCACTGTATAAGTCTAAATATATAAAACTCAAAGGTGACTGACTGACTGACTGACTGACTGACTGACTGACTGACTGACTGACT
>DWKA01002187.1:0-11039 GCA_018249155.1 Panoquina ocola ocola
TGAAGTAATATTGTTTTCTGTCATGAGATTTATGTTATACATGTGTACTGGGATAAAGTTTTGTATACTAATCTCTAGAAATCTTTATTATAATGAGGTTGTAATAAAATGTAGATTTTGGACCCAAATTAGAAAAAGAGCCTAACTCACTGCTTGGACAAACCAATAGCAACAGTACCTGAAGATTATTGAGCTTTTAGCAAAGGACAATTGCCCGTCAAGTGAGGCGTGTTTTCCAGGGACCAAGCTCCAATTCACTTGTGTTTAGAACTATTGCAAGTTGCAAATATATGCCATCATTGCAGAAAACGATAGCATGACCTGAATCACGCTACTTATATAACTATTATAGTGACGTCATCGTCATGGTGAATTTTCAGGGTTACCACGACGTAGCGATCACGCTGCTGCTAGTGTGCGGCGACCGCGCGTCGTTCCCGCTGCTGTGCCGGCTGTCGTACGGGCCGAGCGCGCCGCTGGCGCCCTTCATGCAGACCACCATGCAGCCCACGCAGCACCTGCTCAACTACATGCTGCCCGTGGTGCGCCGCGCGGACGACCGGGTCGCTGAGTGTTTGGACAAGTTAGTGGCCATTGTTTTTTTTTTATAGCTTATAAATTAATGCTTGACCCTATTTGATCTGACCTGATGGTAAGTGGCATAGAGGTCTTGGATGCGAAATCGAACTAATTTATTAGGAGCCTATTCGCTATTGTTTATACTTTTTATTGTTTGATAAGAATATAATACAAATAGTTTTAGTTTACAAGATCAATTAACCATGTACTGCAGGGGACGCTGGTACTGTCAGTTTGTTTTCTACCTTTATTGCATAGAAAAAAAAACATTTTGCCAATGTCCATTTATAGTTTTTCACAAATATTAATATTAAAGAGGGTAGTTTATTAAAAAAAAATGTTGCGTAACTATAGTCTTAGTATAACCATTATCAGCTATCTAATACCTTGAAACGAGTCATTCTTGAAATGTCAAATATGACTTTAAATTGGATAATTATGTCGTATGTCAGGGCGGGCGTGGGCACGATGTTCGCGCTGCCGTGGTACCTGACGTGGTTCGGGCACAGCCTCAACCGGTACGCGGACGTGGTGCGGCTGTACGACTACTTCCTGTGCGCGCCGCCGCTGTTCCCCGTGTACGTCACGGCCGCCATCGTGGCGCACCGCGCCTCCGAGGTGTTCTGCTGCGACTGCGACATGGCCATGATGCACTGCCTCTTGTCGCGGGTGAGTGAGCGAGATGGAGCTATCCATGAATATTTTGCCTAATAGTAAATCAGAACTTAGTCCGTATGGATTTGCTTTCAATTTGATTTATTTGTTAAACAATCTTGGCACTACTTTTATTCATTCGTTCATTTAAAAAATATATATTCTTAATTTTTTTTTAATTTGTGTCGGCCTTGTCATACGAATAGCGGTTCGTATGAAGGCTGCGATAGACAAAAATTCTGTAGCGGAGATGTCAGTTTTTATTTAATTATTTATTAAGTAACGATTTCTTTATATACCACAATACCCAGTCCTCAGTATCATAAATGTGTTTGTCCGCAGTTACCGGATGACTTGCCGTTCGAAGACATCCTGGTGACGGCCAAGAAGCTGTACGACGAGAACGACCCCGCCGACCTCGAGGCCGAGGTGGCCGCGCTCGAGCGACGGGAGTTAGTGCTTCTTTATTTCCTATTGCTTTTCCTTTACTTATTAACTGAATTAGTTGAAGGATCGATAACCGATTGGGACGAAATATCCTCGATCGGCGGTCATGTCTCGTCAAAAAGAGCACGGTCGTTCCCCGACCAGGTGGACGGATGACCTAAAGACAGCGGGAAACTGCTGGATTCAGAGGAATCCGTCCGAGTGACGTATGCTAGGGAAGGCCTACATAATTTAGCAGTGGACACTAAACGGCTAATAGATAGAACCTTTAATGTCTTATGGGTATGAGGCATTTTATCCAACTTGAGTGTATGTTTTAATGTATGCTACATGTATTAACTTACAAAACAAGTATGAGCTGTTATTTTGCACCAAATAACTTTAACATAATGTATAACACTCTGTGCTATATTAAAATTATGAGTCGATGTAACGGTGATATTATGTGTTGTCAGGGAGGAGCAGCGCAAGCTGGACGAGGAGCGCATGCGGCGGCGGCAGGCGGGGCGCGCGGCGGGCGCGGGCGGGGGCGGCGTGCTGGTGCGCCTGCGCCGCCTGCAGCGCCTGCTGCCCGCGGCCCTGCGCGCGCCGCCCGGCCGCCGCGCCGCGCTGGCCGCCGCCGCCGCGCTGCTCGCCGTCTACGTGTACTACCGCCCCGACCTCTTCAGGTAGCGCCACGCCTATCAGTTTGTCCTGTTCCGCTTGTAGGACGTCGCGACCGCGGCGCCGCGTAGCGGTGGCTTAGCGAACTAATCGTAGGAGAGCGAGCTTCTTGTACTAACCTCGAGGTCGAGATTGGTAGTTTGATATTTTTTGCGTTTAAAATTATGCAATTTTTTAATAAAGCTCGGAACGTCTAATATTTTTTAAATAAATCTAATACTTAAAAAATCGCAAATTTTAAATATATTTTAAAATGAAAACTAGAATTGATTCAACAAGTGTTGTCATTTCTGTTTGATGTCACGTGATTTGGAAGAGATTTAACGAATATTCGAGCGAAGGAAGAAAGATAAGTACACTGTTTTTGCAATAATGACTTAAATTTGAACATGTTTTGCGTGCTATACGCACGCCCTGCGTGCGTTACTACGTACACGACTACATTAACACATGATGCTTTGGGGGAAGCTTGCTCTCCATATGATTAATTCACTTACAAAGAGTGTCGATATTTAGTGAATTACCCGAGAGTGTTTTACGCGTTGTCAATTTTTCTTTTTATATTTTCAACCTCCTTAATAATTGTATCAACTATATTTTCGCTTTAATTCTGCCTTAAATCCCTTACACATATTCTTTGTGTGAACTTACTCTGCGTAAAACATTCTGGAACGTTCGCAAATCACTCGTAAACTCCTGACCGCTTGCGCCATCTGCCTCGTTGCCATATTTATAGGAATTGGGTCGTTGATCTTCATATTTATCACTGCAAGTGCTTTAAACAGATCATTTAACGAATCATACGTCATAAAGTCAATTTAGTCTCTATTCGAAAGGAATAAAGCTGAAATTAACATAAGCTTCGATCAGCGACCCGATTACCTCGGTCCTCGCTTTTACCCAGTCATGTTTTCAATTACTGTACTTTATTATGTTAAGTAGGAATGTTGCATAAGTTCAACTTAAAGATTGTCAATTATTATGTTAAATAAAATTTCGTTTAAGCATTACCTCTTATATTCTGTTATATTCAGCTGTCAGCCGTTGGATAAAACTGTAAAAAGTAACCATGATAAAAAAAATACAATCATATGTCAGTAATGACTTTGTTAAAGAATGAAATATTTGTCAATCTTCATCACAATATTTGACTGACCATGTTTAACTGGCCATATCGAACGTTTATTTAACGGCAGACAGCTACAATAAGTTATAATGCAATCAAACTAAGAATAGGAAACTCAATGATCTCGATTGACCTTGAAAAGTTACTAACTTACCAGTTTAAGACAGCGGCTATGACGTCATAATATGGCGCAAGGTCACTCCTGTTCCGAGTTTGATAGCACTATACTGTATCTAAGTATAATTTTGTTGTATACACTTGTTATTTATTAGTTATTGTTAAGCGTTCTGTTGAGACATGGTGCTTGGGTAACGGGGATGTCATCTCATTACATTAACGCCTCAAGACGGAAGACAAACTGATTGGGATATTGTGTGTGTGGGGACTTAAATTGAACAGTATTGAAGTTCTGAAGTTCTGATGTAGTTATAAGGTAGGGAAGCTGTTAGTGTAATAACCGCAATAGATCACTGTGTCACGGGAATCTATCATTCCTATAGGAAGTGATGATCATGAAACTGGAATTTTGTGAATGAAATGTCATAACCTAGTGTGCTAAGACCTATTGAGCTTAATTGAAAATCAGTCTTCATTGGTAGCAACATGATTGTGAAGAAACTTAAAACACTATCTGTATTATATGTATAACTCACTAAAAAAAATACTTCTATTTGTAATGTGTCACAAAAAAATAAAATAATAATTGTAATTAATATAGTCGTAAAGCGCCTTCTAGATTAGTATTGGCAACAAATCTACACATAAATTAAGCAATGGCTTACGAATTGAGCATTTTATATGATGTTAAAAATATTCTAAGTGTTATTGGCAATTGATATTAGTTGATAGCACATGTTTGTAGTGAGAAATATTCTATGTAACCTGCTGTCAAAGAAAATGTATGTGGTGGTAAAAACAACTCCATTGTTATCTCAACTCTTATTCGATCCAAGAAACAATTTCATAGTGAGTATTTAAAAAATATTTTATACTAAATTTCTAAATTAAAATGTGTCTTATATGATAGCATTTTTATAGTAACTCATTTGGTGTATCCTGTGATGTGGTTGAGATGGATTTGCTATTACAGTGAGCGGCTTCCGGAGTGATTGGTATGGGATCTGTGGTACATGTCTTGTAATGTCCTTACGATAGGACTGTGTGAATGTTTAAATTATAGTAGGCACTAGTATGATGTATAAACATTAAAACAATATAGAATTAAGATATTAAGTCTTGTTATGTGCTTGGATGTTAAAGATGAGTCCGAGTGTGTGTTGAGATTGAGTCATGTCCAAATTGTTTAACCAAAATTGTTTACCTGTGTAAATTATTTATTTTGTGTGTATATTATGTTCTCTACTAAATGTGATACTATATAATTTAGTTATTTGTTAAGTTAATCAAATGTGTTGTATTACTTCATTCCCTGTTTCCACCGACTGATATCACTTCGGTAACGATGCGATGTTGTTTAATGTTAGATGTCCTCGTATTTTAAAAATCCTTCAAAAATGTTGGGTATTCAAGAAATTTTAATTCAGATTTTTTTGTAAATTGCAACTGTCGCATCGTTCATTGAATTTCCTCCTATCTTGTTTGTACTTTTATTATTGTCTTAGCAATTTTTGCTTTCTGTATTCTCGATTATAATGTAAGAATACCTATAAATCTACTCAAGAATACATATACATCTGATTGACTACTACAATATGTATACGTATCCTTGAGTAAGTTGTATGAAATTTACGATTGCGGTTACTAATTTGAAGTTTTAATGATGTAAGAGTACAAGATTAGGTACCCTCGTATTGGCACAACATGTAGCACTAGCCTTAAGTATACATTATAGTCTTGTAATGTATGAACTGCGTATTTTAAGTAAAGTTTAGTGTCCTAGCGATGTAGTGGAGTAACTTACCGGTAACGCAGTTTACGGTATATCCGTCGGCATACCGTCACATTCATCGATACTAATAGTAGGTCCAGGGGAGGTTGGGGAGAGGGGGCAAGCCGCTCCCCAGTCTCCTCTCGTGACGGTGTGGCGGATGATGGTAATATGTTACTGTAGGAACAAATGTAAGCATTTATTAATTATTACTTCATGTAACTGTTGTCAGACTGTACTCATCCTTCATGTCGAGTTTTGAAGTAATTAATGAACTTAAATCATCATTTTTGTTGTCGAATCCATCATTAGTAACTTATTTGTTGTGTATGTAACGCTGTTGATACTTCGAGAGGTTTTATATGTACTGCGGTTGAGGTATGTAGGTACCTGAATACCTATGCAATGTATGGTGTTTTAAATATTTGTATACTCTATAACTAAAATACATGAGTTTTATAGTATCCAATGGTAATTATATTATTTAATATTACGATGTATCGTTTTCTTCTTTACTTTCCTATATGACCACATCATTAATTATTACCAATCTAATTCAATCTTTATTATTTTACAGTCAAACGCCATTATACTGAAGCTAGTAACCATTTCATATGTTTGTACGTTCCGAGTTTTGTACGATGTGAACAATAATATAATAAGGGCTGTTTGGGAATTACATGTTTATTATCATACGCGTTTTATTTAATCCCTGCTTCTATGTTAAGTTATTGCTTTGAAATGCTGGTAATAAAATAAATGGAGCTATTTGTAGTTTTGACGTCGGTTGCTCAAGGGAGCAGGGATAAATCTGGTTATCTATAGGGAGGAAGAAAGGCATAATAAAGCACTTTTATGGACAAATAGTTGGTACAAATCCAGAGGAAGTCGGTAGTACGTACGCGGTGACCGCTAGAATAGAACGAAAGCTTACTATAAATTGGACTATTATAAATATAAGACTGCTTGGATCTGAGTTGCATATAGTCATAGTCATAGCTTGTTGTAACTGTGAGCTGGAAAAAATAATCTCAGTTTCTTGCTGCTTCTTCTCCCGGGACCGCTCACGGTAGGGATTAGTCGAAGCAATGGCGTAGTTTGACGTTCGAAAAGTGTTTGTAAAAACATACTTTGAATAAAGTTATTTCATTTCAATATTTTAAAAAGCCTTCCGTGATTGAACTGGTATGTGAAGGTGAGAACTGGAATCAACTGATGGAACTGGAACAGCGTTATGGAGTAGATCTAGTGTTGACGGGTTGAACCCATTGAATAAGTATCCTCATACGACGTGACTGTTATCCATACTTCCATACTAGTATTATAAATGTGAAAGTGTTTGTTTGTTACTCTTTCGAGTCGAAGCCGCGGGCGGAAGCTAGTAACGAATAGTTTTGCAATTCATGAAGCTTCATGTAATGTGGTCCAGGTTCGATTCCAGGCCCGGTCAGCATGTTTTTTAAACAGTTATAAATTTCTAAGTATGTTTTCGAGGATAGCCCAGATAATTTTTAAATTGCTTACACTAGGAATTTTTATCCTCGAATATGAAATTAACGATACGGTGATATTCCAGGAAATATGAAGACAATGGGGAGCTCTAAGGGTGCTCCCAGAGTCAAGTGATCACTCGAGCGGGCGCGCTGTCGCCTAATGTCGACAGCTTGTTTTTGTTATTACAAAGGCACCACAATCTGGGACCGCCCTTACATTGTTACTACAGGTTGTTAAATAAAAATGCAGTTTCACCTACCTGTATGTTTTATTTGTATACCATTATTACATACGCACATTTGTATGTGTAGGTTTTGACGAATACAATATCGATTCCGTAAACAAAAATAGCCCATGTAGTTACAATACAAAATAATAAAATTATTGCATTTTATTGTTTCATACACTTATAAAGAACTGATAAATATAATTTTACGTCTAAATAAACATAATTTGGATGTAAAAACTGGTAAACAGAGTAATTTTTATGAGAGGTCACATATCACAGCCGGGAAGTTTAAATTAACATTAAAGCGCGGGACACGAGCGGACAGACAGGGCTCCAACAAAAACGAGAAGACATTATAACTATAACTATACATTTGGAGTTAATCAAATAATTATTAATTACTCTATGACTTGTGTTAGACATAAAAACAACTATAGAATTTTTATATAAAAAATAGTTATATAGATAAATATTTATTTACGATTCCCACTAGCACACTATACGCATTTACATTAATCGATAAGTTAGTATGTAGTTGGCCCGAAGGCGAGGAGTACCCGAATGCTGGCTAACTATCAATATAATTCACCGGTAAGATAAGTCGGTTCGGTTGATAAGTTCAGTATAACGACCAATGAAAATAAGCCTTTACAGAAATCTCCCGCACCCCGAATGCGAGCTCTGACGACCAATGTAAACGATTACCACAATGCCTGCTCTATGGCATGCGTTACAGAAATCTCCCGCACCCCGAATTCGCTCTCTATCGATTAATGTACATGCGCCCTACAGCTGATAAATTGCAAACTGACTTGTATAAGTCACTATTTAATTTAGCAATAGATTCAATATAAAAACAAATATTGTTATTCTCCTATCATTAAGTCAGTTATTACCGTATGGTAGGTAACGGTCAATATAAATGTAATGTCATGTATGGTCACAACTTATCGTAAAAAAAATACATTATTTAAGAACCTCAGCGGCACCCGTCTGGTAATGACAATAACAACTTTCGTATGAATTACGCACCCAATTCCCAAAATAACAATGCACAAAAATATGCATAAAAACATAAAAAATCAATTACTTAGTACTTTATTATTATATTTAAATAATTTATCGTCAAATTCATCAAATTGTATTTAATGAATTCGCGAGTATTATGTCTTACAAATAATATTTGAAAATCATTTATTTTTAGAGAGCCTAAAATTTATTACCCTTGGTTAAAAATAACATTTGAAACCAATTTAAATTATGCTTGTTTGTTTATTGTAGATCTATATCGTCTCAATGTAGTGAGATCAGGATTACGATATATCACGAATATGTAATTAAAGAAACAATCATCGAAGATTATTATTATGCATTTTCAGAGGAAGACAATAACATATTTTTGAAAGGCATCTGAGACGCATTTATTTATTTATCTACATTGAGCAAAATTTTACCACTACTTAGAAGCATCTTACGACCATTTAAATAAAATTTTATTATTGACCTATTCTATTCGGGTGTTCGTCTCTATACATTAAGATATCAAATGCAACAGTTACGTAATGCATTATAATGTCAAAAAGAATTTTCTATAATCTGAATTACTACAACAGTTTTGTTTTGATTTATAATGTACCGTACGTCTCTTGTCGTGTGTACACGATTTGCCTGTATAAAGGTCTTCGCACATTACATCTTAACATCAATTAAATTCACTGATCGCATTGAAATCTAAACTTTATTTTATGTTAGTTAACATTGAATTTGTCAACTTGTAAGTTAAAGACCACGCGTCGACCACCTTTAGACTCGTTAGTAAGGGGCGTCCATAATATACGTGAGATGTTTATGGTGGGTAGGGGGTCGAGTCAAATCTCATCTAATCTTACGTTGGAGAGGGGTGGGGGGGATCTCGGCAAATATCACGCGACCTTTAACTTACAGCCAGCAAAGTGTCGCTTAAGCAATACAACATGAAACAAACATTACAATGCGACTCAATGAATTCGTGTAACGACGAACACCGTAAGTACCTCAGAGCTGCATAACGGTGCGCACGTAGTCCACGACGCGCTGGTCATGCAGTATCTTGAGGTGCTCGGCGTTGGGCAGCGCTAGTGTTTTAACCGTCTTCCCGCGGCGCAGCGAGCGCTTGCCCCAGCGCGCGCACGCGGACAGCGAGCGCGCGTTCACCGTGCCGTCGCCGTCGCCCGTCGCCAGCGTGGGGTAGCCGTCCAGCCACGTGCCCGGCTTGTACACCAACCTAATGTTGCCGCATTTATATTATTCGTTACTTAAAAATAAAAAATCCTACACTCATAACAAAGCATTAGCATGCCTTGGGTGGATTCACCGATTGATTCGACTATTGACTAAAAGAATTTTTATCACATTATAACATCTTCATATTGTACCATTTAAAGTGCCCTGCTATTACTAGCGCAATAAATAAGGCATTTTAATGTAATCTTTGGGAGTAGCGGAACTTTTTATTTGGATAGGCAACCAGGTAATCGATGCTAGAGGGCATTTCTACGTCGATGTTACACTTAAACCATCATTTAAATCAAACGCCTCTTAACGTTAACTCCTTCCATGGCACGAGCTAGTAAGAGTAAGTAAGGTGCACGTACTTCTCGACGGTGGAGATGTTGTACCCGTAGAGGCAGTGCAGCTCGACGCCGGGCGGGCTGAAGTCCGCCGCGAACTGCTGCGTGTCCTTGCGCATCTCCCACGCGTCCGGCACGTCCATGTCGCTGGTGAGTGGTACCATTACATAATATATGAAACGTCAGAACAGGTTATTATGTACAACAAGTAACCATTAATATAGGGACATTTAATTCAAATCAAATTTTGAAACTAAAATCAAACGAAGGAAAATGAATTGATCTCTGTTCTGTGAGAAGATTTGAATGATTATCTTGCCTTATTAGTTTAAGACGACGGTTATGACGTCACAAAATGGCATGACGTCAACCAATCCGCACTTGGCCAACAGGGTGGAGCCTATACCCAACACATTGTAGAAGTATGACAACTATGGGTTAGTTAATAATAGTGAAGAGTGTGACTGATACTCACGTGAACAGCTTCTGCAGGTCGGCGATGGTGTAGTTGTACTTGTCGGTCTGCACCAGCACCTCGGCGGGCTTCCAGAACAGCGGCGACGGGATGAGCCACGCCAGCGACGGGCACGTGATCTGCTGCGCGCGCAGCGTGCTCTCGCTCAGCATCATCGAGCCCAGGTCGTCACCTACATCACAACAATATCCTATTAATATTATATGTGTAAGTTATGTTTGTTCCTCGCATTCGCATCTGGTCTGCTCTAACTCAAAGGGATACCCATTTGATTGACTTTGTGTTAGTACAATAATAACATCTACGCTTTATTGAACACTATAGAAAGAAATATAATTTAATAGTACCTACAGATAAAGTGAGTATATGTGTATAGATAGACGCTTGGAAAGGTAACTTGGAGTTTGAATGTTTGTTGTCTAGTATAAGTATCTCTGACGAAGATTCTCTGTAATAGAATATCTTAACGAATTGATAGTCATCCATATTACGTTTAGAAAGCAACCATATTATTATCGCGTGTAGACTCATGGTACCACTTCTCTCTTCTATTTATTTATTTGTATCTTAGTCCAGTACCTAAACTATTATATTATTTATCACTGACACAAAAATAATATCAAAAGAAGCAATCGCGCAAGTAGGTATTTACCTACCTATATACATTGTATTGTATTGTTTGTGTAATTAATAATCCAACGATCAGCAATAATTTGTTATACGATCCATTGTATGTAATTTATTTCACTTGTTATAAATATTTGCATAACATTTAGGTACAATGATTTTATCGCTCATTATTAATTAGACATAGTAGTTATTACTCTATCTGTACAATTTTCTGGATATAAAACTAAATTGATTAATATGGCATA
>DWKA01002188.1:0-11037 GCA_018249155.1 Panoquina ocola ocola
ATAGCTTTCTTGTTGACTTAAGTGACACCGAAAGTCATAAAAAATCATTGCACGAAAATTTTCTCACGTTAAATTCAGCCTAACGTGAAACAGACTATTTTCAATTGCCGCCAATTCTCAAAACAAATGAAAAATGAACGAAGTATATACTGAATAATGTTGGTAAAGAATCCCTTTTTCAAAATTTAAAATCATATTCTATTATTTTATTAGCAAGTGGCCAATTCTAAAAACTTTCAGTGTGACCCTCGTACTCACATTATAACTGTTGCCATGTAACTTGGCAAAGATTTTGCACAGTGAAATGTGGTCTGGGAGGCAAGAATTGCATGCTCTCGAATCGTTGCTCCATATGTCATACCTTGCATCCCCCTAGGCTACCCAAGAGACCAAAAAACTACTACTGCGCTTCACAACTCTTGTCAAGTTACGTGTACCTATAGGCACCTACTTACTACTCAACTCTACTCACCTTTAAGAGTAGTTTTGTAGCTTACCTCCTACTTTACCAGTTGGAGGACCAATCAGGCAAAGCGGTGGAGCTGCCGCCAGCGGAGCGCCGCTCGCTGGTGGTGGGGCTGGCGCTGCACGAGCGCGGCCGCGCCGCCGCGCGCCAACACGAGTATTCCTTGGCGCTGGTGCTCTTCTTGGAGGCTGATCGGATGCTCAGGTACGAAGGATGTTCTAGGGTACGGTGACGGAAACAGGCCTATCAGTTTTCTCATGAGGATACGAGTACCCGCTGGGGTTGGTGCTCTTCTTGGAGGTTGATCGGATGCTCAGGTACGAGGGATCAGGTTGGGGGCACATAAGGGTTTGTGGCGTAGCAAATTACGCCACTAGCCTGAATCGCGCTATCGAAGTTTTCTACAACGCTTGCAATATACAAGTTTCCAACACAAGTCAGTCGGAGCTCGGCCGCTCCCCGAGCAGCACATCTCGCTTGGCCGGGAGATCTCCCTTTGCCAAAGGTTCCATCAGTCTTTGGAAGTGCATTATTGGACGTAGACCTCCCCTAATCGATGCTACTGCAACCGGTTCTGAAACCACTGAATAGAACGGTTTCCAGCTGTCTTCTTCAAATCAATCAGTCCTGGTTGGTGGTGATATTTGCTTTCCTTGTATAGTCGTAGCCGCCGAGTCTAACAGCAATCTAAACTTAATCTGAATATAATGTAATTTACAAGCACTAAACAAAAACTCTGTGTTATAGTCATCGGTCCGTAACTTGGCAAGGATCTGAAACAGACAGTTAGATGCGCAGAACAAAAAGCAGAGCAAAACATACTTCTGCACATCTATTGTCTCTTACTTTGTCAAGTTCCTTGTCGATGACTGTACTCAAAGTTGACCCATACTTGATTGTTGTTCCAGCAAATGTTCCTCCTCGATCCTGAAGTCGGTGGAACATTGGGCGGTGCTGCAACTTTACTCAAAGTTGATATTGTCTTTCACTTTGACTTTGGCCCATGATCCATATTATGTGACCGCGTTGTTCCAGCGAGTGCTCCTCCTCGATCCTGAAGTCAGTGGACAACTGGGCGGTGCTGCAGCTGGACATCGCGTGGTGCTACCTGTGCCTGCGCAGCCTGCCCGCGGCCGAGGACGCGGCGGCCCGCCTGCGCCGCGCCGAGACCGCCTTCCGCGCCAGCTACGGCCAGGACCACGAGCGGTTGATCGCGCTGAAGGGAACTGCCGGTGAGGGGGCCCGTCGGTGTTTTGGGGAGATTGGGGATGTTTGTTCTCAGTGTCTTAATGTTATGTTTGTTTAAAAGGTGTGCTGAGGAGTCTTTTTTGCCATTTCTTCTCCTCCATGACAAAGCACCTTCTTGAAATGGTGGTAAATTAAAAAAATTACGTTCATAACTGTGATACCTATATGAATAAATTATTTTGATTTGATTTGATTATATCTTTGTTCAAGAACAGTGAAGCTGCTTTTATTAAATTCATTTACCGTCTCAAAAAAAAATAGAAATATTAAATTTCAGTGACAATTCGTCTCTTTAAATTTAATAAGATAATGAAATTACGTACATTATAGAGTCTTTTGTTGAGATATCACCCATATTGATTGACATCTTTGAGAGACCGAATGACCCACTACGTATTATACACTTGAACATATCAGTATATTAACAACTGTGTGTGTTGTGGTGGTGTGTGGCAGCGAACGAGCGCGTGCTGCTGATGCGGCTGTACCTGCTGCAGGGCATCGTGGCCTACCACCAGAACCAGCGCGCCGACGCGCGCCGCCTGCTGCAGCGCGCCGAGGCCGAGCTCGCCGAGCTCAAGGTCAGTCACACACATCGGCCATGGAACCTCATAGAGCGGTAATGTGAGCTAGAAAATTCTGAAACTTATCAGTTATCTGTCACTGATAAAGGATAATTGGACCGTGTTTAGCAAAAATGTTTGGGGGAGAGTATAAGTTTAAGAGCCATCTATTGATCACATGATTTCTCTTAACATTGTTCATAGACTTATTGACAGATACACTGTCTTATATCGATATATAAAACAGCAGCTATAACGGCACAGTATAGCTGTGTGAGTGGGGGGGGGGGACGTTGCAGATTAACTTATTGGTTTACAACAGCAGCTATAACGTGACAGTATCTGTGTGTGTGTGGGGCGGGGGGATCGCAGGTAAACTTATTAATTTAAAACGGCAGCTGTGACGTGACAGTATGCGTGCAGGTGGACGAGGGCGCGGTGGTGCCGCTGTTATGGGGGGTATTGGTTAACGACGGCTATGACGTCACAGTGAAGCACTACATGTGTGCATGTGTGTGTGCGTGCAGGTGGACGAGGGCGCGGTGGCGACGCTGGTGGAGCTGGGCTGGTCGGCGGCGGCGGCGCGGCGCGGGCTGCGCGCGGCGCGCGGGGACCTGGACGCCGCGCACCACTACCTGGCCGAGCGCCGCCGCCAGCGCGAGGCGGCGCGCGAGAAACATCGCCTCGACAGGTGATCAACACTTACAGATTCGATCAATTTATTTAATAACGTAGCTCTAATTCGCCTAGCAAGTTACTCTTTAATTCTACCATCATTTCGGTAAAGATGGTTTGTTATTGAGAAGAACAAATTGTGGAAACTTGATCGCCATTTTTTAGCGATTTGCTTTCAATAAAAATCTTAACTATACATAACATTATAGTACAAGTATTTATTTTGCCGTGATGTAATAAACCATTACGAACCAACGTTGCACTTGGGGACCTAGACGAGTTTTCTAAATACTTGATCAGTGTAATGTAAACTAAAAGTAGTGTGGGATAGAAGCAGAGCCGTGTGGTGGCAGTCTAAGGAAACAAAATGTTGCCATACAAGTTTCACCTAAACTACACGTTTACATTATACTGATCTAATATCTGATAACTGATCCTTCTACAGGTTGGCTGGTAGAGAATGCTTCTAGCATTAAGGCTACATTTTGTACCTAATTTTCAAGGTGCAATAAAGTTTAAACAAATAAAAAAATATCATACTCGACATGCTGTACCTCGTCAGTATATTATTACATGTGACGTCACCATGTGGGCAGGCAGCGGCGCGTGCTCGGCGCCTGCGCGGACGGGTCGGCGGTGAGCGCGGCGCTGGTGGAGGCGCTGGAGGGCATGGGCTACGCGCGCGCGCTGGCCGTGCTCGCGCTGCGGCACTCCAACAACCACGTGGCCGAGGCCGTGAGGCTTATACAGGAGCAGCCTGAGCTGGTACCTTACCATTAATCTATACTAATACTAGCTGACCTGGCGGACGTTATTCCGCAGCACTACAGATTCTCGACAACAGCGCCACCTATCGGATCTAAAGCTATCCTATATCTCAAGTTGTATCAAAATGCATAAGTGTGCAAAATTTGGTTATAATAGGTTCAGTAGTTTAGGGTTCCATCGCGGACAAACATCGTGACAGGAGATTTTATTAAGATATTAAGATTATAAAGAGGATTTTATTGTTTGTTTGTCTGAAATGAATAGGATTCGGAATGAAATCTGGCCTGGAAATACTTTGAGATCCTAGGAAGGACATATTATGATAGTTTTTGACCCGTAAATAAATCATAAGGGGGTAAATATGTACCTACTATTTTTTCCGCGAAATGAAGCGAGGGCAAGTATGCTAGCTAATAAATAAATCGCTTACTCACTCATTCATTCACTCATTCACTCACTTACTCACTCACTCAGACCCCCGCACTAGGATCCCCTGTTGCGGGTGGCTTACGACACACAAATTACCCATGACCCAAGAACAAATCTGTCACATAAATATCAGTTCCAGCTGGAAATCGGAGCCTGTAGCTTTGAAGGCAAGGTCATTACCACTTAGGCTACGTGGGGAGTATACAACAACAGAAATTAATCATGTGTGAAAATTTCAATTGTCTAACTATCACGGTTCACGAGATACAGCCCACTGACAGACAGACAGGCAACTAAGTTTTAGTAAGAGGTTCTCACTTTTACCTTTTAAATACGGAACCCTAAAAACGTATTGTTAGTAATGACGTATGTTGTGACGCAGCTGATCGAGAGCGAGGAGGAGCTGCAGACGCCGAGCAGCGAGAGCCTGGCCGACGTCGACAACAAGCTCGTCAACGAGGTGAGGCACAAACATTATAATCATCACTAAATCTCTGCTTTTTGCTCTGCGCATTTAACTGTCTCTTTCAGACTCTTGCCAACTTACGTGTCTATGATTATATACAGTCATCTGAAGGCAATGGACAATCAACGTATTGATCATTGTAAAATAACCCCTAATACAACACATTACGGTCTACGTTGTGTAGCTGGAGGCGATGGGCTACACGAGCGAGGACGCGGCCACGGCGCTGCGCTTCGCGCGCAACCAGCTGGCCGCCGCCGTCGACATGCTGGTCGCCGCCACCGACCACCTGCAGATGCGTATGTTTACCATCATCACCATTATTATCATTAACATCATTATTGTCATCATCATCATTATCATCATCATCACTAAAACCTATAGTTGTTGTTCTTGTCCCGCTGCCGGGCTCGGGTCTTCTCTCACAAGCATAAAAGCAACAAGTACGTCAGATAACTTTCAACAAATAACCAATGTAGAATTTCATAACTTTAACACACTTAGAGTGTTATTATTACAGAAGATGTCGATGTATTTCACTAAATGTTTGAGCTTAGCAAGTAAATGTAACAGTTAAGTTAACAGTATAATGCACTGGTCGCAGCGTCGGCGGAGAGCGGCGGCCCGTCCACCAGCCGCGACTGCGCGCACAAGAAGCTCAAGAAATACTTGAAGAAGCAGCTCGCCAAGTGAGTTACTGATAGCTTGAAGATTAAAAAAAATAAAAATGACAATCATTAAACATGTGGCTCGAAGTGCCATCTACCGCTTATGATTTGTCCGAATACAATGTGAGTATGGCGGGTCATCCTGTTAAAAATAATTTAGACACTTAAGATTCATTCAGCGCAAGAACGCTATACGTACATTCAATGCCATCAAATCCTGAACAGGAATGACTTTGCGACATATCGTAATAGCCGCCATCTTAAAACAATATGATTATCAAAACTTCATAGAACAGAACTCAATCGAGGTTTTTGACTATCCTATTCTCCAAGTTTGTTTATTGAAAACTGAAACGGGATTTTTGAAATTGGCAACATTTTTATGAGGATAATATTAAGGGATACCAAGTATGTATGTCATTGTATTATTTAGTTACCTGCATTTACCGCTATCAACTTCTATTAGACCGACTTTGGGTCTATTATTGTTGAATAATTAATACTGATACCCAATATTTTTTAACAGCCGTTTTATTGTACGAAACCCTGAGGATTACATTCTTGACGTCAGTTTTTCTCTAGACACACTACTGCTTAAAAAAGGAACAAACAGTAAACTATTATTGTTACCAGCCAACAACCACAGATTACATTAAAACATTATACCAGTATAACATTGTTATTCAACAATTACACGTACGTACACGCACGCAAACGCCTGCGGGCGTGCACGCATCTCTAGCAAAATGTGTCGTGTGTGGTGGCAGGCGGCGCGAGCGCGAGGCGGCGTTCCAGCGGCTGTCGGCGGCCATCCGCGGCGACGAGGACGACCACCTGGACGCCTCGCTGGCCGAGGAGGAGCAGTTCCTCGCGCAGTACAAGTCGCTGCTCTAAAGGTGACCACCCATACATTATAATATTTCATAGAGATTTCAGATTTGATCAGTTTCATAGATATGGTGAGATAAATGTCGTAATTTTTTTTGATCTTATAAATCGATAAACGCCGGCTGCACGCACGATAAATCGTCACGTTTTGAGCCAATCGTGCAAGCGAGAGCGTGGAACAAGAGATAGAGAAAGTAATATCGGGCTAAGCGTCTGGCTTGTGACGCATGTTATGACTTTATCACGTAAAATTAAACGTAACCGAAATCCTACTTGCAGACAACCATTTTTTTTATTTTAGCAATTATAGTCATTTACACGGAACGCGGCAAGAGTCTGAAAGAGACAGATGCGCAGAACAAAAAGTCGAGTAAAACGACTTCTTCGCATCCAATGTCTTTCAGACTCTTGCCACGTTCCGTATCGATGAAACAACAGGACTCGTGTAGGCTTACCAGCAGGGCAAACATTTATATGACAATTCCGTACCGTGCGTGAATAAGTTAATAAGTCGAAAATACACATTTTCAGGGCAGCGATTATAAAATTTAAGTTTGTATGGAAATGTTAACAACATACTTTTTTATTGTAATGTAATTCCTTTGCTTTGAGTTTTCATATAACTATGTCCTTTTTTCACCATATGAATACTAAAGCAATCCTGATGCGTATTACGCATTAAAAAAAACATACAAGTCGAGTTATCAACTTATTCACGCCTGGTACGGAAATTATGTTTGCAACAAGAAATCCTGCTGCGGCGGTTTAATTAGGTATGTAAAGTTTATTTATTTTCAGTGTTGACCGGAACGATGACAAACAGCGCTGATGTACTTACGATGTTCCTGGCCGCCCACGATGACCGTATTTTACCATATTCGTCGATGTGTTTAACGGAAAATGTTGTCCATTTACTATATTGGTTCTTAATATTTGTCGAAAATGTCACTAGGCACACACTACATAATCTATCTTGATGTTAGGATAGAACATTAAATAGTCATCCCCATCTTGATGTATCAGCTGTTAATCAAATTATTGAAGAGTAGATCTCTCAGTCAGCCCTAAATCATGGCGTTCGATGTATCCTACGTGTCCGTAGATGTATTGTATCCGCATTTATTCTCAGTGTTAGCATATAAGATGTGTGTAACCACTGCATGTTTCAAACACCTAGGCCTTAGGTCTCAGGGCATTTTATTTTATGTCTTCACCGACCAGTATGTAGTACATAGTATAGTGTAGATAAAAAGTGTGTCAAATATATTTTGCTATCATATCATACAATATATTACTACTTATTAATTAGTATGTATGTTTTGCAACATATTCGGAGATGTATCAAGCAACCTATTTTCTACAATATACATTAATTATTTTTCTCCAATAATGCTGTTTCTCAAATAACGCTTATGTTTACGTCTTTCCTGCTGCAGCTAATGAAGAAAATGTCCAATATAATTTAATTTTAAAACTGTCCATATATCAATAGCAAGAAATACTCTAGAACTGATGTAGAGCAATAGAAAATGATATAACAACTACCTCGCTTTGGAAAAATATTTGAAACTTAATATTAAATTTGTAAATAACAACAAAAAAAAAACAACGCTCTAACGTATCCAGTGACTCTTCAATCAAATACATATATTATTTATGAATACACATTTATTATCAAATCTAATATCATATTATCGTAACTCTAAGTAACACATTGGTATACGTATAGTGAATTGTCTGTTGTGCCATTGTTATATGTTCCATTTTGACATAATTAAAAAAATATATTTAATGAGATCTAGTCATCGTCGGCTACAATTAACTCCTGTTGGTGATTAGTTCAAGGTGTAGTACCAAGTTCAAACTAAATGCGAGTTACTTGACGTAGAATGACGCATTTATAAAGTGTATGTTGTCATTGACAATTATAATATTTTTAAGTAATGTTGTATGTAATACGGTGCGTTCATAGCGAAGTTGTTGAGTTTAAAACTTGACCGGTTAAAAATGTTGAATTAATTCTCAATGTGATTGAAAATGTAAGGAAATTCCCGAATTATCTTCAAAAGAATGCTCTTCGCTATAAACGCACCCTCGTATTAAGTTGTGTCATATTGACGGTACACTGTGTAACTAGAAGTTCTTCCTTTATTGTGGAATTAAATAAAAATATGTATACAATACGTTTTATCGTTTATTTACTCAAAAAAGTCCCTTAGATCTCTGTACCCTTGGATCGAAAATAAAAAATTTGATAACCTGCGAGTACTATAAAACGTTAGATAGGTAAATATATAAAAATATCACAGCCAAGTAAAGTATATTTAATTAGAAGTCGGTAAACGAAGAGTCAGAATTCGTGTTTCTAAAAAAATATCATTAATGTATTGGAGCTCTTAATACATATCGAAAATGATTATCTTATTTGATCCCGTTTTTGTGTGGTTTTGGTTTTTGGTTTCGTGTGGTTTTCTGAGTTTATAGTTTTGACTACACTTCAACAACTACTGTAATAAATGTAATTCTTGACGCATTTTCGGGTACATAATAATTATAATCGAAGCAAGGTAAAATACCACTTCAATCTATACTGTGTGTTGGTTCTTGATTTCACCATCTTCCTCTTAAATGATAAACTTAACTTGTAGGTTCAAGATAATGCAAAAGATTTTCTGTATTCTAATCAATGGAAGAAGCATTAAAATAGTCATCCATCACAATAAAATACAACATTAATACACCATGAATTTTACACTATAAAGCCATGGAGTGACATTGACATTTTTTAATCTACTTCCAAGGCAGCTGTGATGTGACATAATGCTGTGATGCAACCCTTATGCCCTCGACCTTCCTACTATTCTGGGTCGGCACCAGATTATCATTTGGTGATTGAGCCCAGCGTGATATCGATGTTGTCATATTTTAAAGATTTATGTAGAACTAAGGGCCATGGGTTGATGGTAATGGTGATCTTGCCGTGAGGTCACACGATGTTCCCTTGAAGGGACTTATATTTTTATTATTTACTTTACTGTGCGATCAGCGAATATTTTTAATAATATCTGACTGAGTGAAGTAACTTAAAAACTACGAGATTTTTAATGAAAAACTCATGTTGTCATTAAGTTCCTTTATTGTCAACTAGGTATAATACGGTAATTTCTCTCTCTTAACATATAAAACTATACACGTAAATAAGTAGGTGACATGTTTTACAAAATATGAAAACAATACTTTTCCAGTTTTGTTTCGATGATGTCTTTCCTGTGGACTAATATTTCGGTGGTTACTGACATTATAAATGATTGATTTTATAACGAGATGAGTATTAATTAGGAAACCTACATCAATATTTTCGTTACTATGTTAAACAGTCGCAAATATTGGAATATTTTTAACTTGTCCTTAAACTGCTCCTTAATACTCCCTAAAATCAATCTACTGTATAACCAAAAACTCCAAGAACATGACGTCATTCTTAACATACTCGAACTTGTCGAGGCTGGTGTGGGGGATGAAGATGTACTGGCGCTTGAGGGTCAGCACGCTCTTGTCCAGCGCCTCGTTGGAGCGCGCCTTGTCGTCGTCGTCGTAGTCGTGTCGCTTCGACGACGACTTGCGACGCAGCTGCAGGTTCTTCACTATGTCCATGGCCTGTGTAGATGATGAAAAGTTAGTACAAATTACTCGTAGATGATTATAGATAAAGCTGCTTAGACCTGGGTTTCACATTAGGTATTTGCATTGCGCATAAAAACGACGGAGAGACGGCAGAGCCGGCGCAGAGCGGTAATGTTACATGTTTTGTTCGAAAACAAATTACGCCAAAATGCTACACCGGTCGCTGCGCTCTGATTCTCATTTATCTATAACAAATCACTGATCAGTTTCAGAATTTTCTAGCTTATTAGTTATATTACTGCTATATTCTGTTATAATTATGCTCGATGGGAATTTGTATAATGTAAGTAGGAAAATATAAATATTTAATGTCAATCGCAAAGGTCTGTTAATCGTAGGGCACAAGAACAACAATTATTGACATGTTACTTATTATTATAAGACAGTATAATACTGTAATTATTGAATGCATAGGTAGATACCTCGACTGCAAAATATTACCGACACGTGTAATCAGACACCAAAAACGTGTCGATTTTTATTACGGCCGCCTACTGACGCAAATTTGTAAACGCTCATAAATATAGTTTACAATTTCACGTAGCAATCAATTCTGTATACCTACAGAGTTTGTACGACTACAATCTACATATTTGATAGTCAAAGGACTAGGTATAATTTACTTTTACCGGTTTATCACCAACGTTATTATATTATGTATAGGTAATTACAGCTTTAGCCCCTTACACGGCGTAGGTACACCCAACACTCTTTTAGTACCGGTAACTAAATCTCTTTCTCACTACGAGACCGCATCATAGGTACCTTACGTGAAGAAGACAGCAGTCACCCACTGCATTCAGAAGGCTCAGGACCTATGTCCTGTAGGTCTGTGTCCAGTCCATGTCTATCAGGCTCGTAAAGGCTGATAGATGGATAACAGGTAGGTAGCTATTGTTTGTGAGTACGGCGCTAAGAGCGGCTTCACATTAGCTAACTGGAGTAGCGCGCGTCTACCGAGCGTTCTCTGATAATCACGTGTCGCGCGGCGTCACGAAAAGAGTAACGACTCTTTTTAGTATGGTAACCGCATCGTGTGAGGCAGCTCTAGTGAGGAGTACCTGGTTGCGGTTGGCAGGCTGGTCCTTGAGCACGATGTTGAGGTTGAGGTCGCAGGGCCACTCGAGCAGCGCGTCGTACGGGCCGCCCACCAGCCGCACCGTGCACGTGATGTGCCGCCCC